>OMPJ01039761.1:0-33874 GCA_900312935.1 Carapus acus | reverse complement strand
CTACGAGGCTCGGCAAGTGCCACTTGACAAAAAAAAAAAAAAACAGCTCGAAAACCGTGCGCACAAAGTTGTAAACCATGCACACGGATCGCGAAAACAGAGAGCACGGTTTACTAATCCGTGTGCACGGATTTCCAGCACCTTTTTTTTTTTTTTCACCCAGTGGCATTTGCCACAGGATAAATTCTCATTAGCTTTGTCAAATTAGCTTTATTGACGTGAGGAAACATTTCCAGGGATTCAGTCAGGCAGGCCCTATACACCCCAGTGTTCTGTGGGTGCATTTGTCTCAATCGCGTGGCCAGACTGAAAAAATGATAATGCGGGGGAAAAAAAATGCGTGCTCTGGTATCGTTCAGGGGGCCGGGTGAAATGCAGAGGCGGGCCGTGTCCGGCCCAGGGGCCGTAGTTTGGGGACCACTGCTTTAGATGATCAAATGAAATAATGAAATATTTGCTACAAATGCACAACTTGTGCACAAAGCAGCATGGCGCCTAACCGAGGCGGACGTGTTTGCTCGCTCTGCACCTGGATGCTGCGTTTTTTTAGTCTTATCTCTATCTTGTCACCATGTTTTACGTTGTTTCCTCCCAGTTCTTATGATTTCCGCCACCTTCACCTTCACTTGTCTGGCAATGCTGACATACAGCAGACGGGAACAGCAGACAGGAACTCTTGGGCATTTCTCTGCTAAGTTCGGACTTCTCGGGATATGTTCCAACGGAACTTATCCGCTCATTCGGAAACAATAACAACAGTGATGATGGCGACAATCATCATCATTGTCGCCATCACTGTCACCCCCAGTAGGACTGTCACGGGTTCGTTTTAGCCAAGGTGGTACGGATGGCTCAGACGATGATACTCCAGTGCTGTGAGTTTTTATTCGCACCAAGTCCCAAAAATTACAGTGTTGAGGGGTGGAAAATATTCACAGTTCAAAACGAAAACAGGAACATACAAAAGTACGAAGAAAAAATATTTACAACAAGATCTCCAAATGCGTCTCCAAAGCTTCTCTCCTACCGTCAAGGCCACCAGAACCAACGACCCATCAACTACACAACAGTTTACTCCTACATACAGTATATACATACCCCTAGCCCCACCCACGGGCATACCAATTAACGCATTAACCCTTCTCAAGGTACCGTCCACTACATTGACACCCAGAGCACAGATCCATAATATCATAACAGTGGCACCAATCTCTCTCCTCACAGATGACAGCAACATCTACTAAAGAAATAACAGTACAAAAATATCGGTCCATTCCCCATTCATGGTTTAGTCCATGATCACCTGATCATCTGGGGCGCGCCAATCAACCCTATTAAGGGTGAGACCAGGAAGGGCCTCGATTTGGCCCGGTTCTGCCGTAGTCAGAGGCAGCTGCAAACGGTAGTAAGTGTGTGTGTGTGTGTGTCGCCTTGGCGCCGAGTGTGCACCCTCCTACGCCAGCAACAGGGAACACGGAGTTGGGCAGTGGGGAAAAGTTTTCAGGAGTCCGGGACCTTCTCCGCCTGTAATTGTCCGCGAGTCGTCGGAGGGCTGCGCTCCGTGCGCTCCTGACGCCCACAGAAAACAGAGAGAGAGAGACACTCACCGGTCATGATGACAGAGCGCTTACAGCCGCCCCGCCACAAGGACCATGAAACAGCTGCCTCACAGGCAGATGCATACCCGCGGGAAGCGCCGAGGGCACGGCGATGCAAGCGCAGCAAGAGAGGCAGGCTCCATGCCAGGCTTAAGGCTCGTCCGAGCAGACCACCGCTCCTGAGTCAAAGACTTTTGGTGCAAGGACGTACAGACCGTACATAAAATCTGCACACCAGACCTGGAGCTTCTGCTGAAATGCCGTCCCTTTTACCCTCCAAGGGAATTCACTTGCGTGTTTTTGGCACCAGTGTACTTCCACCCACGCGGCAACTACTCAGCGGCACACACAAACGGCATGCCCCGATGCTGTTTTTATTGTGGCTGGTGACTTCAATCAGTGCAATTTACGGACTGTGCTCCCCAAATATCACCAGCACGTGGACATTCCCACCCGGGGCAAGAACACCTTGGACCACGTTTATACCAACATTCGTGGTGTGCTACGGGCTGTACCCTGCCCCCCCCTTTGGAGACTTGGACCTCATCTCCTTGTTTCTGTATCCGGCCTACAGGCTAGGTCTGAAATGGTCAAACTCTGTCACCCGACAGGTTTAATTGTGGACTCCAGAGGCTGTGAGCACCCTGCAGGACTGTTTTCCAACAACTGATTGGGATGTGTTCCAGGCTGCAGCCACACGGGATGACTCTGCGGTCAGCATAGGAGACTGCGCTGAATATGTGACTGGGTACATCAGCACCTGTGTTGAGAACATCATACCCACCAAACGAGTCAAGAAGTTCCCAACCCAGAAGCTCTGGGTGAACAGCGATGTACTGAGCTCGCTGCGTGCTCGCTCAGCGGTTTTCCGATCCAGAAATGCAGCCTAGTACAAAGCTGCAAAGTACAAGCTGGAGAAGGCCATAAAAGTGGTCGAAAGACGGCACAGAGAGAAGACGGAGGAGTTCTACTCTTATGCTGACCCCAGGGGGATGTGGTAATGCCTGGACCACATCACTGATTACAGGACCAGACCCAGAGCCACCAACATCGACTCCCCAGACAGCCTGCCAGACGACCTCAATACGTTCTATGCGCGTTTTGAGAGTCCCTCCTCCCCCACCGCCACCCTGTAATACACACGGACCTCTCTCTAAGATCCTCAGCAACTTCTACAGCTGTGTAATTTAGTCTGTCCTCACCACCTGCATCACCGTGTGGTACGGAAGTTTCTCTGCAAAGGACCGCAAAAGCCTGCAGAGAGTGTTTAAGGCCGCGTCCAAGATCACCAGTGGCCTCATTTACTATCTGTGCCCAGGAAAGGTTCCCCAAAGTACAAAAAAATCCGCAATTACTAAACGTGCATATGCCGGTCACACACACACCCATGTAATCAGCGATGATAACTGTCACCTGTGTGCAACTGCCGCACTTGTGCACGTTTTGAGTTGTTTGCATGGAGAAACGCCGACAGTCCCCCTATAAACACGCTACTGAATATTCTCTCCCAAACCAGCAACATGAAGAAAAAGGCGAAGAGGAGGAACTTTTCAGCCACTGAAGTAGAGGTTCTTGTCAGCGAGGTAGAGGACCACCAGCAAAAATTGTTTTGGATGCTAAATTCAAGTATGTCTTCAAGAACCAAAACTGCTGCTTGGAAGAAAGTGTCAACAGTCGTAAACGCTGTTGGATAGGCCCAGAGATCGGAGTCAGAAATTTTAAAAAGATGGTTCGACATCAAGATTGCTGCTAAAAAGCGCGTTGCAGCCCACTGAAGAGAAACATCTTCTACTGGAGGCGCTCACCCACACTGTTTCGCAAAATAAATGAGTTTTGTGTTCCACCGGGCAACAACGTTCAAAAGTGTCATATTGGAACCGCAAATTATTTGTGTAATCACAGAATGATTTCCTTTCCCGTTAAGGTACTTAAAATCATTATGTGATGGTCCCCTGAGAGCGACGTGTGTACAATCTATAGCACCTATGATGTTGGGAAATCCGGTGATGGCATGAAATCCCTGCTTGATTTCTATTCATTGGTGGTGTTCGAACGGGAATTGAATGTAGTCCGGGGCTAAAGAAATGATTGCCTCTAAAACCGCAGGCATGATTCTAGCGACTGTTGGCTGTGAGATGCCGCATACGTCTCCGATCTCCCGTTGAAACGTCCCGGTGGCCAAGAATCCCAGGATGGACACAACCTGAATGTGCACTGGGATAGCTCTTGAGCGTTTTGTCACCCGCTTCAACCTAGGTTGTAGATAACGGCACAGATCCATCAGTATACTGTATGCTTTGGGAAGTCATCCTGCCGAGGAGGAACTCTGTGCTCTCCGCGAACACATCTGCGCGGTCTCTAAAAACACGCTCCCTGCGTAGCGCACGGTGCTCTAACTCTTCAAGCAGCGCCAGCCAGGCCATGGTGCGTTTAAAGTGTTTTCAGCAGGTTCTGTCACAGCTGCGTTTTATGGCTTGTCACACCAATTATTCAACGCATCTACTACTAATTGAGAATATTCTTTCCTTCCTTCATTCATTCATTAGAGGGGACGGGAGCCGTACACTCTGTATGGGCTCTATTTGTAGTTTCACTGTTCTACCACTGGATGCTGTGCTTACGCGTGGTCAGAGGCATGCGTAGGTTTACACACATTTCTACACACACGTTCGAATTGGTAAATGTCATACTTTGTCTTAGAATGTGCGTACGCGTATGGTTGATAAATGAGGCCCGTGGAGTGGATGCTCAACAGCCCCCCTTATCACAAATCAAGTCAATTTTGTTTGCATAGCACTTGGTTTTCACAAAATATGCTCCGTGGAATAGGGCCAGAGTTCAAAATTCGTTTTTTTCTCTTTGTTTTTTTTTTTTTTTTTTTTTTTTTGGTGTGATTTAAGTGAAGGTCTGCCATTTTGACCCATGGGAACACAGCAGTATACAGAAAACTGCAGACAACACAAGGGCTCATTTATTTGAAAATTTATTATGAAAGGGCAAAAAGGTCAAACCATCAGAACAAAACAAAGAAGTGGCGCAATAACCCCCTTTAATGTCAAATTTGAGAAAAAGTAAGAACCGAAATCATGCATGCAAGTTCATCTTTCAGGCCCTCACCCTTGCACATGACATTGAAATATTAAACAGTGCCCATGGTGGAGTCGATGAAAAGTCAATTATTTTGCAAGTTCAAGCCACATAATTCCGTGTTCCTGGTTTTCAGCATTAATGGATTTGTTGTACTTTTTTAAAATTTACTTTCTCTTATTACTGTAGGTTATTTTGTGTTTGTCTTCACAATTTTTTTTTTGTTAATTGGTGTTGTTGGGGTTTTGGTAGAAATTCAATCATTCCATGATTTCTGAATTTATCTGCATCATGCAATATCTATATGAGAAATAGGATGAATGCATGTAGATTCATCCACAATCCTTATGCATATAAATGTGCTTATTAAGGTCCAATATTGTGACAAAAAAAGGAAAAAAAAAACATTGAATCTGTCGCACAGGTATTGCCGGGCAGAGCAGGGCGGAGCGTGGAAGCCTTGTGCTGGGTGGGCGATCGTCTGTTCAGTGCCAGTCTGGATGGAGAGATCGTTGAATACGAGTTAAAGAGCCTCAGGCCCAAGTACACAGTGGAGGCCTATGGGGGGCCTGTATGGACCCTCTGCAGTAACAGCCAAGGATCCCTCCTTGCGGTAAGTGGGTGGTTATAACTGCAAATTTTTGTGTGTCTGTATCTGTTGTTGGTATTTATTTTGTTAGTTTACTAGGTTGGTTGTGAGGATGGCACCGTGAAGCTGTTTCAATTACTGGAAGATGGGATTCAGTTTCAAAGAAATCTGGACAGGCAAAAGGGTGAGTGTCACACCTTTTTCAGACTTGTGTTGTATCTGCAAATGAGCAATGACATGTTCTCCACCACTACAAAAAGATTTGAAAAATTTCTTGATCAGCCACATCATGCAGCAACCATTATAATGTTTTCTTAACTGCCTATCACAGTCCATGGAGAGATGTGATTATTTTAACTATTTTACTACCAAAAATTTTATCCTTGATTCTTTGTTGCTGGTGCTGCAGTGTACATGCAAAAGCAATTGACTAT
This sequence comes from Carapus acus, assembly GCA_900312935.1. Taxonomy (NCBI): domain Eukaryota; kingdom Metazoa; phylum Chordata; class Actinopteri; order Ophidiiformes; family Carapidae; genus Carapus; species Carapus acus. The sequence continues at coordinate 28,166 of OMPJ01039761.1, read as the reverse complement.
TCATTCAATTAGAAATGGATTACAATACAAACAAATGAAAATCCAGGAATTGACGGCAAATCACACAATCATCAACTCTAAACATCTTTTTTTGTTTATTTGTTTTTTTCTTTAACTTTTGTCAAAAATAGAGCATTTATCTTAATGGAGGACGTAAACATGTAGTCTAAGACAGTGGTCCCCAACCCTCATGGCACCATTGACCAGTTTCATGTCAGACAATATTGTCACCGACCGGCCTTTAAGGTGTCGCGGATAGGTAGCGAATGTGACGTAGCCGGTTGTTGATGTCATGGTTCTTTCATGGTCATGTTTGGTGTTGTAATGGACAGCGCGAACCTCTTGCTGAAAAGTGTAACTGCTGCGCAGCAAAGTTAGCTGTCAAGGGCACATTTTCTTACGGGAAAGGGTCCATGTCATAGCTGCTACAGTTGTGGAGAGCTTAGAGTGAAGTAACACATTATATCTTTTACTTTGCTGATAGATCAGTGCAATTGATTCCTAGAAAGAATTGTAAAGATACTGTGTGCAAAGATACTGTTCCTTAAATAGTCATATATAGTAATAATAGACAATAGACATAACCAAATATTAATAACCTTCTCCGAGATCAAATAACCCTCTCTGGGTTCTTCACAGAAAAAATTCACTCAGGAAATTCATAATAACACTATTTATGACATCAATAAATTATCAAATAACCCCTTCTGGTTTCTTCTCAGAAAAAATGTCAGGAAATATATACAGTAATAACAGAATTTATGAAATCAATAATAACCAAATAACCCTCTCTGGGTTCTTAACAGAAGGAAAGTTTCTGTTGTGCCGTGCACAATCTTCGGTAAAAGTTAAGCCTCGGTTGTCAGAGCAGAATCTGTTATGAGCAGTCTCTCAAAGTTCTTGTGTTCTTTACTTATCATCCAGTTTTGAAGGTTCCATAGGGTAGCCTTGTAGACACCGCTCTTTGGTCTCTCTCATCAACTTCTCTCTGAAAACCACATAGCAAGCAGGCTGAGAAACCGAACTAAGTGATACAGCACCTACGCAGCACAATACATTTCAACACCAGTATTGTTGTGGAGATGGATTTTGTCCCAGTAGATTGTGATTATATTTGTTTCTACTCAGAATGACTCATTCAAGTCAGAAAAGTGAGCTTACCTATGTACTGTATGTTCATCGGTGGGAACTGTGGGCCTGCATCTGGCCGGTGAGAAGTTGAATGTTTGGTTGCATTCTAGTCACAGCCAGTCTCAAACACTGATGCAAATGTTCATCTGTCAGTCTTGATCCCATCTGAGTTTTCAGGAGTTTCATGTGTAAAAAGGTTTGCTCGCTGATACACGTGCTGCCAAAAAGTGTGGACATTTTCCACTGGAAAACCATGCGCACGGATTGCGAAAACCAACAGCACTGTTTACGAAGACCCAGAGCATGGTTTACTAATCCGTCCGCATGGATTTCCAGCACTTTTTTTTTTTTACCCAGTGGCACTTGCCAGGCTCAGTACAAGTCAAATTAGCTTTATTGACGTGAGGAAACATTTCCAGGGATTCAGTCGGGCAGGCCCACTACACCCCAGTGTTCTATGGGTGCACTAGTCTCAATTGAGTGGCCAGACTGAAAATATTAATAAGCGGGGGGAAAAACAATGCATCTCTGGTATTGTTCAGCGGGCCGGGTGAAATGCGGAGGTGGGCCATGTCCAGCCTGTGGACCGTAGTTTGGGGACCACCGGGTTTTTCAATCTGGTTAATGCTACATGCCACTTGTGATCCTAACTTTGCATTATCTCTGCTTGTCCTTTTTTTTCACCTCGTACTTATTTACCTAGTGTTCATAGAATAGTAGCTAACACTGATGTACCGAGAGGTCAGTACATCATTTCTGATCATAGTTCTTTTATTCAACCGTGGAATAAAGACTTACAATCCTGCTTTTTGAAGTTTTCTGTGTACTTCAAGGTTATGTTTTTGCAGATACTCCCTATCCTCTAACATCGCATGCCATCGGCTCCCTTTGTGCTTTTTCAGGTCGTATTATCTCACTGTCCTGGCACCCATCTGGCACGTCAATCGCTGCTGGCATGATAGATATGATCCGGATATTCGATGCTGAGACAGGTGAACTAATTCCCTCAAACCCATGAATGTAAAACAATGAAATCATACAGACAGAAGGTGTAATTGTTTTCCACTGTTTTTTTTTTGTCTGTTTGTTTGTTTGTTTTTGTTTTCCATGCTCAGGCCACTCAACCCACAGGATGATGGTGGAAAAAGGTGTAGGAGCGTCAAAGAGCAGAGAGGTGGTGGTTTGGAGTGTGGTCTTCCTATCTGATCACACGATTATCAGCAGCGATTCTGCTGGGAAGGTGCAGATTTGGGACGGACGGACTGGATTGTTGATTCGAACACACTTGGTCACCAAATGGGATGTCCTGGCCCTGTCAGTATCACAGGTGTGTAGAGGGAAAGGACAGACGTTTCTGTAATTCTCAGAATTTTGAGATAGTAAATGATAACAAGTGGCCCATCTCTGACTTGAAGGCGCATATGAATGAAGCCGGAAGAACAGAGACTCACTTAATCTCCCGTGGGGCAGATACCTATTTTACACTCATTTTTACACACATTTTCAAATGCATACATGGGATGACTTGCTCCTGCACAAGTACAATCAATTACACCGTTCACTGCCCGGTATCAGAGAGGGATTACAGCGGGGGCTGCCTTACTGAGTTGCTATCAGGTTGGAGTTTCGTGCCAACCTCGACACCCCAGCAGTGCTCAAATGGCGTTACCAGTCTGTCGCCACCAGAATCAAACTCAGATCTGATCTTTTTTCACATCACTGAAGTTTGATGCGGTGGCAGGACGCTGCAAAATGAAAATAGCGGCACACTTAAATATGTAAAATCCACACTTCTGTAAACAGAAAAAAAATCACAAAAGTTTCTTGTTGAGTAACCAGATCATTGAAACATTAAAGTAATACATGTGACGCATTCTAAACAATGTGCTTGTCATTTGTCCAGACTCATTTGACAATTAGGGAATTTTCATCGTGTGCATTGTTAGTATAGTTTCTCATATCGACGCATTGCTCTGTCTTCCAAATTGAATCAGGAGCAAATATACACATATAGTACATGTATATTACTAAAATAACCAATAACAAACACTAATAATTAATCATTTCAAGAGTGTCTGCATTTAAATGTCAATAATACATTTTTGTTGAAAAGGATGAGAGCAGTGTGGTAGCTGGGACGTCTGAGGGCACTGTGGTACAGTTCCAATTCATTGCCCCCACGCTGGACCAGCAAGATAAGGAGTGGGTTAGGACCAGGACCTTCAAGAACCACACTCATGATGTCCGTGCCTTAGCCCACACTGACACCGCTGTCGTTTCTGGTGGTAAGTGCTGGGTTTGTGCTGTAAATATATATAAAGTCATGTTTGCTGGGCAATTGGGGGATTGCTTTCCAAAACCTTGATTGATTTGAAAAGCACCACTTGATCTAAATAAGAGTGATTTTACATCGTATTTGCAGCCCAGGTTTAAATCCTAACATCTGCACTTGTGACATGGTTGGTTTTAAGTGGCTGCACATCAGTGAGAATGGATCAAAAGACATGTCGTGTCTTGTAAACACATTAGAAGTCATTGGTGTGTGATCCTTAAACCCACAGGTTGACAACAGAGAGTTAGAGGAGAGTTCTCAGGCTGAAGAGAGAGCTCAACTTTTTAGTTCAATGCAATGATGGAGTGTTTTTCAAACATTTACCACCACACTCGCACATACACTCACCGTCCGCTGAGACAGAGAGAGAGCTGGCAAAGCTGTTCAAAGCCTAGAACGCAAAAAAAGATGACCCTACTTTTTCAAAGGGAATTTTATTGGAGGAAAAATTGTCCTATATTAGCAGCAATATACAGTATCTACAGGTCTTGTTCTCTAGTAAGGCGAAAATGTAACCGGAGACTGACCGGTGGTCTCTGCCATAATGTGGACATTCAACCCTCCGGACATGTTGAAGCTGAGCAAGGGGGCAAAGCTCTGGAATTCACCCCCGCCAATAGTCATGGTGTTCAGGTTCCAAGTTTGGAACCAAAAGAATGAAATTCTCAATGCAACCAGCCAAAATGAGCATTAGGGTTTCTATAATCATTCTGGTAGACAGGGGGGGTAAGTAGGTCCTTATTGATCCATTGATCATTATGAAATACAGTACTGAAATTTTAAGCACCAGTAGCTCAAAGAACAGCAGAAACAAAGGTATAAAGTAACCCCATTACAATTTCAGAACATTTGAGATATTGTAAATGCATAAGAGTTACCATGGTGAGATAGGACAACTCTAGTAACTAGGCGGAATCCATATAGAGATTCCTACTACGATGCAGTAACCACCAAACAATTTCTGAACTGTATTTTCTGGACTACAAAACACTCCAGAGTATAAGTCGCACCAGCCAAAAAATACATAATAATGAAGAAAAAACGCTGAAGTCTCACCAAAGTATAAGTCGCATTTTTCGGGGAAATTAAGTTTACAAAATCCAAGAACAGTAAATTTCATCCAAGAACAGACATTTCATCTTGAAAGGCAATTTCTATTAATTGCAGTAGAATAGAGAAAAACAGGCTGAAAAGGTTTACAGTATGTTAACATCACACATTGATGGTTATTCAGCTATATGAAGCATAGACATCGAACTGAATTTATAGCTGGTATGTGAACAAAATACTGTAGTTATTCAGACAAGTAAAACATAACAAGTTTATCAGAACCCTCAATCTCATTCCAAATTACTACGGTAAATCCATTAAATTTTCCATCCTCTGTGTTGCTTCCAAACTCCCTTAACTCTGGTAAGTAAATTGGGTGCTGCCGCCTCCTCTGTGGAGAAGAGGAAGCAGCACTTGAATTACCATAATGTTAACATTTTTGTGGTATAGGAGTAGTGGACACTAGCACACAAGTGTAGAGTGCCGCCACCCGGTGGTCAGTGTGACATTAACAAACGTGAAATTTTATATATTAATAATTTCACATATAAGTTGCACCTAAGTAAGTCACACCCCCGTCTAGACTACTAAAAAAAGAGCGACTTGATGTGAATTTTTTTCTCTGCTGCTGCTCATGGCCAATCACTGTCATCACCCTACCCCCACTCTGCCACAAATGAGGAGTTGAACAGTTTTTGGCAAGCTGGACAGAGGAGTTTCAGGGTCTTTTAATCCTGCACGTAGGAAATGGCAGCAGATCACTGACACGCTCCTTTGGCTGCTGATGACTGTGTGGCTGGCATTGGCAATAATGTCCAGCAATTTGTCCAGGGTCCTCTGCTCTGCTACCGTCACCATAGAATCCAGCCTCAAACCAACCATAGAATCAGCTTGCTTGATCAGCTTGTTAAGCCTGGATCAATCTCTCTTTTAGGTGCTGCTCCCGTAGCACACCACAGTGTAGAATAGGATGGTGGCAACCTTAGACTGGTTAGACATTCACTGAATTTTCCTGCAGATGTTGAATCAATTGTTGCTTTCTCAGGAAAAACATTCTGGTCTGCCTCTTGTTGCGGTCACCGTCAGTGTTGCATTCAGTACCAGTTTGTTGTGAAGCTTCAGTGCAAGTTATTTGTGAGAGAGTACAACTTGCACCTCAACTACCTCAATCATTCCAGTCTCTGCCCAGACTTCCCAGTTTCAATGACCAGTTCTTTGTTTTTCAATGTGTTAAGTTGCCAGTGGTTTCTGTGGTTCAAGACAACATAATCCCTCACTAGGCTCCTGTACTCCTCCTCTTTGTTGTTCTTGGTAAACCTGCCGTGGCTGCGTCATCAGCAAACCTCTGGATATGTCACAGCTCAGAGTTGTAGCAGAAGTCTCAGCAGTATAGGCTGTATTCCAACTTTCCCCCAGTGAACGTCTTTTGCTTCCCTGATGCAAAATTTCACTCCCTGCTGTGCTACTTTCATTGCTTCCCTATCCCTACCATTGAAGGCGGCCTTCTTCCTATTGAGGATAGCTTTGATGTCCTGTTTTACCAATGGCTTGTTGTTAGGGTGTCACTGTACACTCTAAGCATGGCTGGCCATGTCTGCACAGAAGATTAAGTAATCCATCCGACATTGAATCAGCCCCTCCATGTCCTCACTATGTGGGCTCAGTAGTATATCCCATTCTGTCGTGAAGCAGTCTCTCAAGGCGTCTTCCATTTCCATGACCCAGAGCCTTACACAGCGAGTACCAGTAGTTGTTGGCTGACATTGGACTGTGGGAGTGTACATAGACTGTGGGTGAACCAGGTTATGATCAGAGTTGCCCATTGTGGGAAGGGGTGTGCTTCTGTTTGCATCTCTCACGTTTCCCTACAGCAAGTTGATTGTCCTATTGTTCGTCATGGAGCAGTACACAGCCAGGTGAAATGCAACCAATGCAGCATCAATATTTATATTTGCTAACCTTTTTGAATAACCATTGGTGTACTAAACCAGGGTGACTTTGATTTGTAGGAGTAGCACAGGAAATCAAACAACTGAGTTATTGTACCATTGATGGAATGAACCAAGTACCCACACCATGACGTCAGCATTATTCTGAACCTTTCTGTGATGATATTGCGATAAGACTGAAAGAATTTTTTGGACAAATTTGTGTCATTTAAATATTGCAAATCCTTTCAGGTATGGATACACAGCTTGTGGTGCGTCCATTCCTGGACAAAGTGGAGAAGAACACACAAGAATCAGCGCTGCGCAAAATACTGTTACCACATGTGAGTCTACATGTATTTTTTTTTTTCAAAAACTTCACAAGACCTTTTTTTGATAATAGCTTAACTTTGCTCAAGTTCGAGAAGGCTATCTTTATCTGTCAACCTTGATCTCTGAAGTTCAAAACTTAAATCAATTATTTTTATCAGTTTTTATACTTGTGCTTTTTAGTAAATGCAAATGTTAATCAGAGCAACTCTAAGGCCTCAGGTTATTTCATTAGATTAATTTGTTGATTGTTCTCATAGATTCCTGCAACAGAAAGGCAGATATGCTTACAGTACATTTTTCTTCTTTGCAGAGAAGCCTTGTGTCATGTGCTAAGAAAATGGGATTGCTGCTTTTCCAATTCCCTGATCATCTGGAGCTTTGGAGACTAGGGGAAGCAGATGGACACAGTGAGATTTTAAGCATGTGACCTTTGAATGGGATGCTCAATTTTGCTAGATGATACAGAACCAAGAGATCACAGCAACGGTGCATAAGTGTTGCTGCTCTGAATAACCTGCCACGAATGTATCCACTGATGTTTTAACAGAAAGTTCTGGTGAGAGTCTGTTGGTGAAGAAGAAACCAGAGAAATTAATTCAGCTGCAAAGTAAGGTGTGTACGTCTCACATGTCAGGAGGATGCTGCAGCACAGACACACACTCATACCTGAAAGCCAGATAATGCAGTTGAACATCTGAATTTCCCATTATTTCTCTAAATACCATTTAGAGCTGAGATGTCAAACTCATTTACACTGAGGGCCAGATGACAATGGCAATTATTAAGGAGGTATCATGTCATCCATCCATCCATCTTCTGCCGCTTATCCATGACCGGGTTGCGGGGGCAGCAGTCTCAGAAGGGAAGCCCAGGCTTCCCTCTCCCCAGACAGCTCCTCCAGCTCCTCTGGGAGCACCCCAAGGCATTCCCAGGCCAGCTGGCAGACATAGTCCCTCCAGCGCGTCATGGGTCTTCCTCGCGTCCTCTTCCCAGTTGGACATGCCTGGAATACCTGGTGCCCGAAAAGATGCCCGAACCACCTCAGCTGGCTCTTCCCAATATGGAGGAGGAGCGGCTCTACTATGCGCTCCTGTTGGGTGACAGAACTCTTCACCCTATCTCATAAGAGTGCGTCCCGCCACCCTACGGAGGAAACTCATTTCGGCCGCTTGTACCAGAGATCATGTTCTTTCAGTCATGACCCAAAGTTCATGACCATAGGTGAGGGTAGGAATGTAAATCGAACGGTGAATCAAGAGCTTTGCCTTCCGGCTCAGCTTCTTCTTCACCACGACGGACCGGTACATCGACCGCATCACTGTTACTGCTGCACCGATCCGTCGGTCGATCTCCCGTTCTATTCTACCCTCACTCGTGAACAGGACCCCAAGATACTACGATAAACTCCTCCACAGGCAGGATCTAGTCTCCGATCCGGAGGGTGCAAACCACCTCTTTCCCGTCCAGAACCATGGCCTCAGATTTAGAGGTGCTGATTTTATCCCCGCCATCTCGCACGCGGCTGCAAACCGCCCCAGCACACTATGGAGGTCCTGGTCTGAGGGTGACAACAGGACAACATCATCTGCAAAAAGCAGCGATGAGATCCTGTGGTCTCCAATCTGGACCCCCTCTGGCCCCTGGCTGCGTCCATATAAATAATGGACAGGACCGGCGACAAAGGGCAGCCCTACCGGAGGCCAACATGAACTGGGAATACGCCAGCAATGCGGACCAAGCTCCTGCTCCGGTCATATAGAGACTGCACAGCCCGCAATCAGGGGCCATGAACTCCATACTCCCGGAGCACCCCCCACAGAGCACCACGAGGGACCTGATGGAATGCCTTCTCCAAGTCCACAAAGCACATGTGGACTGGCTGGGCAAACTCCCATGATCCTTCCAGTACTCTGCGGAGAGTGTACAGTTGGTCCAGTGTTCCATGGCCAGGACGGAACCTGCATTGTTCCTCCTGGTTCTGAGGTTCCACTTTTGGCCGGATTCTCCTCTCCAGCACTCTGGAATGGACTTTTTTGGGGGGTGCTGAGGAGTGTGATCCCTCTGTATTTGGAACACACCCTCCGGTCCCCCTTCTTAAACAGAGGGACCACCACCCTGGTCTGCCAGTCCAAGGGCACTGACCCCGACTGCCTTGCCATGTTGCAGAGGCGTGTCAGCCACAACAGCCCTGCAACATCTAGAGACTTGAGTTACGCAGGGCGGATCTCGGCCACCCCCGGCGCCTTGCCACCGTGGAGCTTCTTAACTACCTCGGTGACTTCAGCTTGGGTGATGAGGGAGTCCACTTCTGGGTCCTCTGCCTCTACCTCCTCCATGGAAGATATGTCAGTGGGGTTGAGGAGATCCTCAAAGTATTGCTGCCACTGCCCGACTACATCCTCAGTTGAGGTCAGCAGCTCCGCCAGACGTTTCCAGCAGACCCTGACAATGCATTTGGGCCTGCCACGTCTGTCTGGCTTCCTCCGGATCCAACTCACCAATTGGGGGTGATCAGTTGACGACTCAGCCCCTCTCTTCACCTGAGTGTCCAAATTATGCGGCCGGAGGTCAGATGACACAATTACAAAATCGATCATTGACCTCTAGCCTAGGGTGTCTTGGTGCCAAGTGCACAGATGAACACCCTTATGTTCGAACATGGCGTTTGTTATCGACAAACTATGATTAGCACAGAAGTGCAACAACAAAACACCGCTCGGGTTCAGATCAGGTAGGCTGTTCCTCCCAATCACACCCCTTCAGGCACTACTGTCATTGCCTAAGTGGGCGTTGAAGTCCCCCAGTTGAACGATGGAGTCCCCAGGTGGGGTACAATCTAGTTACCCCCATTGGGACCTCCAAGAAGCCTGGTTACTCTGCACTGCTGTTTGGCCCATATGCCGATACAACAGTGCTTCCCTCTCGTTCACCGGGGAAAACTCCAACACGTGACGGCAGAACTGAGGGGCCATTAATAAGCCCACTCCTGCGCGCTGCCTCTCCCCATGGGCAACTCTAGAGTCGAAGAGAGTACAGCCTCTTTCGAGAAGTTGGGATCCAGAGCAGGCTGTGGATAGAGGTGAGCCAGACTATTTCTTGACGGAAACGCTCCACCTCCCATACCAGTTGGGGCTCCCCCCCAGTGTAGTGACATTCCATGTTCGGAAAGTTAGCTGATCTGTACGTGGGTTAGGTCGCCGAGGCCCCCTCCTTTGACCTCCACCCATAGCACAAAGCACTGACCCCTTACGGCCCCTCCTGCAGGTGGTGGGTCCACTGGAGGCAGTATCATGTAATTTAATGTAAAGTGTAAGTAGAGATATCTAATAACAATGTCCCGCTGATTCAACTTACAAATGTCCCATTTGCATAGATTTCAAAATACATCAGGTCTTTCCCATTATAATGATGTACATTCTTGTATTAGGAAAAGAAACCTGAATTAATCAACAATCATCCATTAACAAACAATCAACAAGTTAACAACCCGATTCCCTCACTTGGGCTGTGTTAGTGTGTCTTGACAAACTGGCATTTTATAAAGTGTGCATCTGATCAGGACACAGCTGCTGTACGAGCATTTTGGGAGATGTAGTTTGTGGGTTAATGCACATTTAAATGAAGGAGACTTATACTGATAGTCATTCAAGTACCCATGGGCCATATACAATGTAGCAGCAGGCCATATTTGGCCTGTGGGCCTTGAATTTGACCCCTCTGGTAAATTGAAAGTCATTCAATTCAATTCAATTTTATTTGTACGCGCCAAATCATAACAGGCAGGCCAGGCTGCAGTTGGACGGCAAACTGCCTTGACTGCTTTGGTTGAAAGAGAGAGCTAGGGAGAGAGAGAGAGACAGGTGTAGGGATGCACACCATGTTGAGCAGCATCAGGATATCTGGAGGTCCGTCATCACTGGTCGTGTTCTGGCTTCGGGTAATATAAAGCACAAGACTTCAGGAAAGAAACCCAATTAGTAACATGCATTTACGAGACATGGATGCAGATCAGGGATGGGGGATCGGGGAGAGGAGAGGAGAGAAAAACTTGTCCATCGTCTAATTATGGCCTCATAGTTTTGTCTTAACTATAATCTTTACCAAAAAGGAAAATTTTAGGCCAATTCTCAAAAGTAGTGAGGACAGCCGTCCCTATCCTGAAGTTGGAAGATGGTTCCACAGGAGAGGAGCCTGATAGTCAAAGGCCCTGCCCTCCATTCTACTCTTACTGATTTTAGGAATCACCAGTGACCCTGTGTTTTCAGATCACAGATCTCTGCTTAGATGATAAGGCACAATCAGATCTTTAGGATATGATAGTGCCTGATTATTGAGTGGCTTGTCGGTGTGAAAAATTTGAAATGCAGTTTTCAATGTCGTAGGCGGCCAGTGCAGAGAACCTAACACAGGAAACATATGGTCTTTTCTCTCAGTTTCTGTCAATACACATGCTGCAGCATTCTGAACCAGCTGGAGAGTATTCAGTGTCTTGTTGCTACAACCTGCTTAAAAGAATTACAGTAATCCAGCCTAGAAGTAGCAAAAGCATGAATAATGATTAATGATTTCAATTTATGTTGCGCCTTTCACGACACCCAAGGACGCTTTACAATAACAAAAACAACATAACATAACATAACAGGATGACAGAGTTAGCAGGCGCAGGCCTGGCAGATCAAGTGCCCCTTTAACAGAGATTTAAAAGACTCCAGGGTTTGGGCTGGATGGAGCTGTAGTGGCAGCGAGATCCAAAGAATGGGGCTGCCTCACTGAAGGCCCTACTACCAAAGGTACCTGTACGTCATCTTGTGCAAGGGATGGTGAGGAAATCCAGGTTGGCAGACCGCAGGTTGCGAGAACGATGGTGATTGTGAAGGAGGATTGTTAAATACTGAGAGTGAGAAGTTTGACTATTATCTTGTATTTGATGGGGAGCCAATACAGCTGTCAGAGGATGGGAGCAATGTGCTGCTAGGGTTTGGTGCTGGTAAGAACCCTGGCAGCAGAGTTTTGAACATGTCGAAGCCTGTCCAGCATTTTATTGGTAACCTCATGGATGATGGCATTACCATAGTCCAGGCATGAGGCGATGAAGGTTTCAGCCACAGAGCCTGAGAGTCATGGCCCGATTCTGGAGATATTTCTGAGGTGGAAAAATGCGGATTTGGTGACACAGGTATAATGAGAGGGTTGAGTCCAGTATGACACCAAGGTTGCCGACCTCTGTTGACAGGGAGGTGTAGACGCCATCCACTGTGAGGACGAGATCCACCATCCACTGTGAGCACGAGATCCGCAACCTTTTGAAGCAGGGAGTTAGGAGCAACGGCAATGTCTTACGTTTTCTGGCTGTAGAGTTGGAGCAGATCAGTAGTCATCCAGTATTTTATTCCATGCAGGCAGTTGATGATAGATTATGGGGGGACCCTGACAGATGGTGAGTGCTGAGATACAGTTGGGAATCATCAGTGTAGCTGTGGAAATTCAAATCATGACGGCGGATGATCTGACACATGTAAATGGTAGAGAGGAGGGGGCCAAAGACAGAGACTTGTGACACACCATGGTCTACTTGGAGGCTAGGTGGAGGGAAAACTGAATGTTATTGCATTATGGTTCAAAAGCCACTGTAGGTTGGTGAGAGGGATTTCAGTGGAACGCACAAGGTCCATTCTGTGATCTTTGCGGTGTATTGGACCCTGTGCATGCTGCATCCTGTACATTAATTACTTTTTCAGCATCCTTCAATGACAGCACGTGCCTAACCCTGGCGATATTTTGAAAGTGAACGAATGCAGTTCTTGACATTCGTTTAATGTGCGCATTCAGTGATAGATCTTGATCAAAGACTCACAGATTTTTTGCAGTGGTGCTGGAGGCCAAGGTGAAGCCATCCAAAGTAGCAATATCATTACACAATGAGTTTCTGAGGTGTTCAGGAGCAACAACAATAACTTCAGTTTTATCTGCGCTGAGTATCAGAAAGTTGCGAGTCATCCATGTTTTTATTTTCCCAAATGTGGCCTGTATATGGCCCATTCAAGTGTCCGTGGGCCACATGCAATGACACTGCAGGCAGCATTTGGCCCTGAATTGACACGTGTGATATGCTGACACAGTCATTGCATAAAATGATGCGGCCTACGGTCGTAGAGTTTGTCACAGGTGATTTAGAGCATGAACCTTTAGATTTGTCTCTTTTAACTCTTTTCAATGTGGTATTTCCCATTTTCCTTTTTCAATCAGTACAGAAACTAGGTAAATTCATCTCAGTTTAACTTTTACAGGGTGCTGATCACATTTATTGCAGCGCATTGTCGCACTTTGGAGACTGGCTGGCATACTGCACGGTGTCCACCTTCCATCTCTACAGATTAGAACTCCAGAACAACATCAACATAACAAAGGTGGGCTTGGTAGCATTACTTACTTTGTTATCATTGTGTGTTAGGTTTATTTAAACGGAACGAACTGTGAACAAATGGTTTCTCTAAACAGTGACTCTTCACTGTATGGCAGCTTTTTCAGTTTTTCACCTGAAAAAGATCATTTCAACTTTGCATGATGTTAATTGCCTCACCATCTGAATAGATTGCCTTGCACATAATTCAACCTTTGAAGAACGGTTATTTTGTGTACTAGCTTAACCTAGATAAACTGGAGGTTGAATAATTGAGATTTTAATCATTTAGCCCCAAGAACAAAATTATAAGCAGCTCGAGCTAAATATCTAGCTCAAAAAAACGTGAAAATTTCCCCCTTAAAAAGTGACGTATTTTAGATCTATTAACATAGACATAACATACTGGCAAATGCCACTTGGTGACGTACTAAAAAAAAGAACTATTTACATAGAATTAAAATATGTGCACCTTGAATGCTTTCCAAAGTATCTCATCGGCATGTACGCAGAGGGATCTTTTTCACTCAAATGATCATCATATTTAGAGATCTACAGTGATATGACCAGTGATATTTGGGAAATAGTTTTTGGGAAGTGTGTGTTAAAAGCGTTGCTGGCAATAGTGAGGACATAAGAGCAGTGTTTTCCAACCTTTATGAGCCAAAGCACATACTTAAAAGTAGAAAAATGTTAAGACACACCACCAAACTAAAATGTCACAAAAAGTATATTTATTGAAATAAATGACCATATAGTCTCAATTTACTCTCATAGTTTGAAACCTGGGCCTGTTTAAATGAAAACATAGCTGATATTCTTGCAATTGAAGAAAGACAGACAATGATCTTCCTTTGAAGATCTGAGCCATGCCCTTTTTTTCATATTCATAGGAGTCATGCTTGAAAAGCCCAAACCCACGTCATACCCGCTCAAATATTCATCCTTCGCTACTTATTGCAGCGTTGTCTCAGTCACAGCCCTAATGATTACACTGGGGAACATAATTTTTGTTGGGGTAGGTCTGACAGCTGTTTTTTCACAACGTTTTGGGTGTTAAATTTAATTCAGCTGAGTTTTTTTTTCAAATGGTTCCCCAGTGTGATGCACTTTAGTGTTTGTGCTGCCCTCCAGAGGAAAAGCACGTAATTGTTCTCCCCATCACTGATGATTTCCCTCATCTCTCTTGCTGTATGTGCTCATGCTGTTAATATTTACTCCACTATATCTCCCCATGTTCTCTCCTCAGGTGTCTCACTTACCGAAGGTCCTGCACTCGGCTCTGAAGTTTTGCTTTTCCTCTGACTCCTCGAGACTGTTTGCCTGCACCAGACAGGCATCAGTCATTGTCATTGGCCTCTCTCAGTCACAGTGCAAATACATCCACACTCTCAAACCCAAGCCCGGTAAGGCCACATAACTTCTGATAAAGGCTGTGCTGTTTTGCTCCCCACTTTACACACACAAGATGACTTTTACTTTTCGAAGTTTTTATTTTTCTTTCTCCTTGTATACAGACAATTAAGCCACCTCTAATTAATTAATGTATTTGTAGCTCAGAGACACATACAACGGGGGTCTCAAACAAGACGCGCTTCTGGGTTTTAGACTGCTGATATGCAGTGTTTGGAGAGGGCTTTGAGCACACTTTCTGAGCTCTTATGGAGAAAAGGAGACACTCCCAATAAACTTTTGAATTCAAAGGAAACATCAACAAACCTTAGCACAGGTCATTGAAAGACACAACTGGCTTTCTTTTTCCTTAAACAGTAACAGAGATCTATTCTGTTCTCATAATGTAATGGTCAGTTTATTTAGGCCAGGGGTGCCAAACTCGAATCAGCCTGAAAGCCAGATGTGATTGTTTGCTGCCATTCTGGGGCTGCAAGTCATCAGCCAAGTGTTAACACTGTCTTCCGTGAGACTGTCCTCTGCAAGACAGTAACGGAGGGAGGGGGCTTTTCACTGTCTTTTGAAAGTTGTTGATGCAACGTGCTCAGTACTTCAGAGTGAGCGCCCATTGCTCAGTATGTTAAGCAGTTGTCCCAAATTCGGATTTACGTTATTCTTTGTCGATGTGAGCCCTGGGATTCAAAAAAGTGTTTAAAAAACGATATAAATGCAAAGCAAAAACTCCCCAATGTGCGCATGAATTCTGTACCAATTTGAAATATGTTTCTTTCTAGTGTCTCGACAGCCTGCTCACCTGATGTGTGTCAGCGAGGATGGCAAATGGCTTGTCACAGCCAACACACACTGTGAAATTCACATCTTTGACCTCCAAAAATTAAAGGTGAATTATCAAGATCATCTGGCCAAGGGGAAGCCTAGACAGAATAGAACTGTAGCACTGTCCCCTCTTCCAAACTCCCAGAGATGACAATTTTCTCAACAGGAATTGTCTGGAATTTCCCAGAATCTCATTAAATCAGCTTAATGCCAGGGGGGGCAGAGGCCAACACATTAAATAAAACTCCCTGTGGTACAGAATAGCTTTCCTAACACAAAAGAAAGAAAACACAAATATCTTGCCTAATGATGAAACTTGGAAAACCAGGATAAAAGGGGGTCAAACCAAAAGGCTAGGCACCAAGGAAAACTGAGAGCCAAGGCACTGACACCCCTCTAATATCCAGGCTGCATCCTGCTGTATCCAGTTGTCAACCACCATTTGAAACTGGGACAGAAAGCAGGAAAACATAGCACCGAAGAAACATGACAAGCACATCCCCAAGGCCATAACAAGCCCTGTTTTACCTGGGTCTCCACTGGTGTCTTAACATTGTCTTAACAGAAGCATTAGGGTTGAAAAGGCGGTATGAATAGGGGCACAAACAGAATTCTTACTGTAAAAATAGGACAATGACTGTCTTGACATGAAATTATAAACCCTCACCTTTTTCCCCCAATCATCTTTTATGTGTGTGTTTAGTACCATTCAACTGTCCCAGTGTATAATTCATGTCCCACTGCCATGGCTATCCACCCGACAACCTACAACCTTGTCATCGCACATGCTGATCAACAGGTGAGTATTTCCATTTTTGCTATTGTGTAATATATCGTCGTTTGCATCAGTAGGTGAAGCAGTAGGGACTTGGTAGGGGCTCCTCAGTTTGTATGTCTATGTAGGGGATGGCTAGAGGGGAAAGGCAGTGGTCTGGTTATTCATGTGTACAGTGTGGTGAGTATGCGGAGAGTACAGTATGTACAATATGTAGAAAACTGACATGATAGAATATCTAGATTATGAATGATAGAATATGTTATGATAGAATATGTAGAAAACTGACATGGTTGCCACCTGTAGAGTGTGACTGGCACTAGAGTGTGACTAACTGTGGTGTGAGGTATGCCCTCTCATTGCGATGTTGACGGACCAGGTCATGACCCGACTGATGTTGGCCTGGTGGTACTGGAAGCTCTGGATGACCTCCACATCCACATGCCTGCAGTTGACATTGTTACATTACATTACATTTTTAAGATTCAGCTTGTTTTCTCAGCTACAGTTCTCCTCTCAGCCTGTGTTCTGATGGCAGCCTCATCATTGGACACAATTCTTTCTGCCATAATGGTGATGTCTGCAAACTAAATGGTGATGTTGGTCTCATGAGTGGCTTTGTAGCCCTGATTATAAAAGGAGGGTGCTCAACATGCATTTCAGAAAGTCTTCAGTAAGATGTTGAATGAGAGTTGTCTTCCTGTGTGACTACGATCTCCAGGTGAAAAAATCACTGACCTAGCTGCTCAGGTCTATGTTGAGGCACTTGTTCTCCCAGGCCTTTGCCTGCTAAATCAGTTGTCTTGTTTTGTTTTGGCATATTGTTTTTCTCACAGTAAAGCATCCTTGGGTGTTTTGAAAGGCGACGCATAAATCGAAATGATTATTATTAGTCTCAGGCGTGTATGACAACAACATTGCAATGGTGAGTGGGTGGCCAGATAGATAGTTGTGTAAAAGGTTATCTTGTAGCTACAAAGATCCGCTCTGAGGAATCAAAGTTGAAAAAGCAGTCTGTTGGTGTTTCTAACATTATTGTTAATTTAGCCTTCCACTGTAGGAGACTTTTGAGGATTGTGATAGATCTAATGACTAAGAGTTACCAATATAATTTTGGAAAATGCGTATTTGATACACAGCTGATTTAGCAAGTTTTCCCACTCACAAAAAAATGGAAAGGTCTCTAGTTTTCATAGAAGGTTTACTTCAACAGGGAGCGACACAATGTTAAAAGAAATCCAGAAAATCGTTTATTTAGTGTATAGATATGCAATCAGGTTTGTTTCTGTTAAAGGGCAGTTTTTCCTCACCACTATTGCTAATGGGGGATATGTGGGTCTTACTGTGTTGATCTCAAAGATTTTATATATTTAAATGTTGAGGAGCTCTACCTGCTCCATCTTGGAAAGTGCTTTGAGATAATTTATGTTATGGTATTAATTGAAATTGAATTTAATTGAATAGCATGAAACAAGTATTTTGTTGCCTACCAACCAGCTTTCACAGACTGGTTAGTTTCTCTTTAAGAAGCCATCTGATATTGCTCATTATCTGAATTAACAGCATGAATTTGAACTCATCTCCTGTATGATAGACACACTCAATCGAATTCAGACCTCTCCACCATTTGAAAGATCAAACAGTTGTTTAGGGACACCAAGGAGGGATAAACACAATTCTAAGGGCACCATCCCAACAGTGAAGCGTGGGGTTGGAAACTTCATGCTTTGGGGGTGCTTTTCTGTAAAGGGAACAGTTTTACTGCACTGTGATGAGGGGAGGATGGATGGAGCCATACAGTATGTTGTACGATTCTGGGTAACAACCTCCTTCCCTCAGTAATAGCATTGGTGATTTGTTGTGGCTGGGTCTTCCAGAATAACAGTGAGCCAGGGGAACTAAAGACTGGCACAGGAAGAAACAATTTTAAATCCTTAGTTGGCCTAGCCAGCCTCCAGACCTCAAACCAACAGAAAATCATTGAAGGGAGCTGAAATTCCGTTTTACCCACCAACAGCACTAAAACTTAAAAGATCTGTATGACAGGTCGGCCAAAATCCCCGCTACAGTGTCTGCAAACCTGGTCAAGAACAACAAGAAACGTCTGACCAATGCAAATATTAAGCTCTATTTTTTATTGTCTCAGGTATTTATCTCATGCAATAAAATGCAAATTTACTATGTAAAATGATACTATGCAATTCTATGGATTTTCTTCACGTTCTGTGTCTGATTGTTGAAGTGTACCCACAATGCATATTATTGACCTCTTCTTTTTTTAATGGGAAAATAATTGATATATCTAGAAGTTACACTTGCAACTATACCGTTTGCTGTTCTCTCTAACACATTGTGGTTTCTCCTCACCCTGTCCTGTAGATCTTCGAGTATTCACTGGTTCAGAAGCAGTACACTGACTGGAGCCGAAAGCTACAGAAACAAGGACTGCACCCCCTCTGGTTGAAGAGGGATACACCAGTGATCCACATCACCTTCAATCCTAAAAAACCGTCCCATATCATAATGCACGACATGTACATTTTGTGCATCATTGACCAGAATCTGGTACGCCGTTCATTTGAAAAGTAAACTGCATGCTGACAATTGTTTGCTCAAAGCTAGATACTGTATATTTGATCGTAAGGAGTGACTGTAAGCAACATAATGCACAAGTGTAGTACTTGGTAGGACAGAGGGGGAGCTGGGCCCGAAAGCTCCCCACAGTGCCCAGAGCCTCCAAGGAGTTCAAACAGTCTCTTCGAACAGAGAATCAGAGAATAGTAGAGATGAAGAATCAGATTGCCCCAAGCCTCTTAAATAGCAATGTGGCGGACATTTGAAGATGTCAACAAGTTGCTTGACGTTACAGCTAGAGGGGATGTTGAGAGGAGGCTTCAGATTATGCCGACCGTCATAGTGAGTATGGCTGCTGAGAGGTTTAGTATTGGGGAGGCAGTAAAGCAGCCTTACACTAAGAAACAGAGAGCTGTTAAAATCCATGTCAGTAAAGAACGAAAATCCTTGGAGAAAACTGTGTAAGGCAGCCAGTGTGTGCACCACTGGCTGAACTCTGTTGCATGCTCAGGTAGAGGCCATAACAAGACAAAGGAGGGAGAGGGTTACGAGGCAGGTTGCATTCAGAAAAGACGCCCGGACTTTTCGAAGGAGGAAGTTGATTAACACCTCCATGACACTTTCAGTGACCCCAACTGTGACCAAGAGCTTGGATAGTTTAACGCAGTGTAATAAGACTACCAGAACCAGCTGAGGCCTTCGACCTAAAGAGCCACTCCTGAAAAGAAGTTCAGGAGATTGTGCGCAAAGCGAGTTCCAGGTCAGCACCGGGACCAAACGGAACATTGTATAGGGTCTATAACACTGTCCTAAGTTGCTACACTGCAAGATCATGAGGTTCATCTAGGGCAGGGGGAAAACAGCAGTAGCGTGTTGCAGAGGGAATATAGATTACCTATAGAGGAGGATTCTAAGGACATCAACCAGTTCGGAACAATCTCACTGCTTAGTGGTGAAGGAAGGATTCTCCTCAGTATTGTAGCTAAGACACTGACTGACCTCTTCCTCAAGAATTGATACATTGATACATGCAGAACGGCAGCAGCCCTAGGGTGCTTGGAGCACACTGGCATGGTCACGTTGCTCCTCAGAGGCAATCAGAGGCAAAGGAGAACAATTGCAATCTGGTGGTGCTGTGGTTAGAACTGTGCATATTGCTCAATGCCCTACAAACTGGTTCTCAAAACACCTTAGAGGCATCATGTTTCACCTGCAGTAAGAGAACTCATCTTCGATTACTATAGTGATTTCAGTCTGAGGGTCTCACCTGGATCAACAACATCGGAGTGGCACCAATTTGTAGATTGTCATCAAAGGCTGTACCATCTCATGACTGTTACCATGAAGTCAGTGCCCGGTGGCACATACCTGGATCTTGACGGGGCTGGAGAGGCAAATCAAACAATATCAATCAAAACGACAAAGTCAAGATCCTTCGTCCTGAAAAGGATCAGCGGACATGTTCCGCTTGTGTATTGCAGGAACACCACAACCATCTCACAGAAGCCAATAAAGATCTTTGGAAAGTTTGACAGCAGCCTCAGGGATTCAGCTTCCATCAGCAACACCTGTAAGGAGTTAGAGGGATGGCTGAAGGATGTCGATAAGATGGGCTTGCCCTCAAGGCATGGGTTTTTCTGCCCAGGATTCTGGCAGGGATACTGCGGCCACTACTCCTCTTTGAGTTCTCAAGCACTACCATCTCGGAATTGGAAAGGGGAGTTAGTCCTTACCTTAGGAGATGGTTAGTACTTTCAAAGAGCTTGACTAAAATTGCCCTGTGCGGAACCAACGGTAAACTCCCCATTTAAGGTGTGTGGGAAGTTAGATGTTGCAATTCTGCCAATCAGCAAACCGGGGTATGAGATCCTGTCAAGACTGGCGGGAAACAGAAAACACAGGCAGAGTCACAACTATGCCATAGAGTCTTTGAGGGAACAGGAGCGGAGGCAACTAGTCCAGAATGAGGAGAGAGCAGTGATGAAGGAGGACAGATCCAGGAGACCAGTGGGAATGAGACAGCCAGGTGTCTAGACGAGATGGAAGGAAGTTGTGCAGAGAAAGATCTTGTTGACTGACCTCTGGCGGGCAGAGCCACACTACATCAAGTTCTCGATCCACGCTGTATACAGTGTACTTCCCAGCCCATCCACCCTGATCTGCTGGGCTTTGGTGGATTCACCAGCATGCCCCCTTTGCCAGAGAAAGGGGACCCTTGAGCACATATTTAGTTGCGGCCTAAAGCTGTGGGGGAAGGCTGACATTGATGGCCTCATGATCAGGTGCTCAAGGCAATTGCAGAGATCATCTGTAGTGGCATTGCAAGCTGTTGGAGATCCAAACCCATGAAGTAAGCCATGGATTTCATCAGAGCTTGGAGGAGGCCACTTATAACACAGAGAACAATACAAGGTCTCCTGCACAGGACTGGCAGTTGGCAGTGGCATTTGGAAAAATATGACAGCTTAGTCAGGAACTGCCACAGACATGGCTGGAAGGCTAGGTGCTTGCCTGTGGAGGTAGGGTGCAGAGGCGTTGCTGGACAGTGTCCAGAGCCTATACTGCACTTGGCATTGCAGGAGAGAGAAGGAGAAGGGCCATCCACATCAACACAGAGGCAGGGGATAAAGCCTCTTGGCTGTTCTTGATACATCTATGGTCAAATGCTGCTGGGCCACAAGCTAAGGCGTCATGAACTTCAGCTCGGTCACTTGAGAGAGAGTGTCTGATGTTGGAAAGACCCAAAACCAATGACCTCAGGTTCATCACTGATGATGTGCCATAGCTATGCATCAGAAGATGCATAGCTTTGCATAGATTCAAGCTCTTGTGACAATTAATCTTCCACCAAGTAGGTTAATTGCTCTGACTACTTGGACGTGTAGTGGAGTAGATGATGTAATCCCTAGAACTCTGCTTTTAAGTTAAGCATTTGAAATATCTGCACTTCGATTTTGTTATTATACCATACTTGCGTTACTTAACTGAGATGTCCTCAGGGCCTGGAGTTGAGACACACAAAACACACCACCGTAATCAGTTTTACTATTTCTTTTTCTGCACAGCCTCTCCCTGATTTGAAGACTCTGTTTTACAATCAGATGATGCTTAGAAGTCTCCCTGAGACGGAGAGAATCAAACACAGCCATGCCTTCAAAATATGCAAGAACTTCCAGGTAATTAAATTCTGAGCTCAGGCCTGCACTCTACAAAACCTCAGTTTTGCCACCATGGATACTATGATGGATCTATTTCCTGTTTCCCTACAGCCACTTATTAGTGTTCATTTGCTGGAGGACCAGTCTCTGGTGGTGGTTGAACGCCCACTGGAGGACATCACCTCTCAGTTACCAGCACCCATACGACAGAAGAAGTTTGCCACATGAAAGAAAAGTATTTGGTGGAAACTTTCCTCAAAATGCAGCCAGAGGGAACCAGTTTGTAACTCAATGTGATAATTTCCAAACTCAAAGAAAAAAAATAAAGCAAGGATGGCTACTTTCCACTGATTTGTTAGTTGATAATTCTATGCGTGAGTTTTGAGGTTATTCACTTATTTTGCAATTGAATACTACAACAGTGGGCTCTGTTTTTCTATTCTTGTTATGTTTTTATTTCAAATAAAAATATGATTCCGATCTGACCCACTGTCATCATTTCGCACTATCAATTGCTTTCTTCTGTAGGTTAACTTCGAAAAACCTCCAGCATGATTTGGAGGCATTGCATAACTTAACATTTCTATCAACCCTGATATCTACTGTATGGCACTTTTGCCTTTATGCCTCAGCACAGACCAGTTTTTAAATTCAGTGGATTGGAAGATATGCGACTACTGCATATCAGAAGACAGAGGGCACAGCTGTACATGTAATATAAAAGGTACATTACAAGTTACATACAAGGTATATTGTAAAATAATACAGGATAAGAGTCAGAATGACCATGTCACTCTCCCCAAGTGCCTTCATGGGTGGTTCAAGATGGCAGATGCAGTAGGAGGGTGCTCGTAGTTCCGATGTTATGTTTTGTTTCGTCAATTTTTTGTTTGTGTACGTTATCTTTCACCAACAAAAGCAACACGGCGGCGTACAGCGCAACGGACTGTCGCTCTTCGTCTCGGTCCTTTGTTGATATTTTGTGAAGAATGTTTTATGTTGACCGACGAGAGCGACATGGCCGCGCGCACAAATTGGTTGTGTTATTGACAATGCAGCGAACATAACCAAAGCAGTTAAAACCCCGAAAGGGACCCACCACACATGTCTTGCACACACAATTAACCTGATTGTGAGAGATGCTCTGAAGGTGATGAGGCCTGCTGTGGACAAAGTCAAGGCAGTAGTGGAATTTTTCCACAGGAGCACAACAGCCACCCACAGGCTCAAATCAACACAACGACAGATGGACATGCCTGTGCTGAAGCTAAAACAAGATTGTGTGACAAGGTGGAACTCCACCTTTCATGTGGTAAAACGGATTCTGGAGTCCAAGGATGCAGTCATCTCTACCCTGGCTGTTATCAATGCACCGGTCGATCCTCTGAGCCAAGAGGAATGGGAGGTACCGCAGGAGGCATGCACTGTTCTGGAACCATTTGAGGAGGTCACTGTGGAGATCAGTGCAGACGGGTGCAGTATACAAATGGTATCACATTATTATTACCATTATTGTCATTATTATTATTATTAGTAGTAGTAGTAGTAGCCGTAGTAGCAGTAATAATTGTTGTTGCATTACTGGAATAAAAAGCGGATTAGACATGAAATAATTATATACACCTCCAAATAAAACATAGCATGATATTTACCCCTATGGTTTACTCTTTTTCAGCTATGTTACAGCCTCCAAAATGTTAATCCTGTCCAGGGGTCTGCAGAGAGTGACAGCTCAGAACCAGACCAGCGTAACCACAGCAAATGCGAAAGAGCTAGTGGATGCTCTCTGTGCATCCATGGACAGAAAGTTTCATAGAATGGAATATAACGCTGTTCTGTCAGAAACCACTACTCTTGATCCAAGATTCAAGAAGCTGGCCTTTAATGACACTAAAGCAGTTGATGAAGCTATTCAGTGAATAACTGCAGTAGTAGCAAGGTTCAGCCAGCCAGCTCCACTTCCAGGGGGCCAAGAGGGAGCAGAGGATGAGCAAGAGGGGCCACAAGCATCTGCTATTTGGAGGTTACAGTTTTTTAAGAAAGAGCAAGTGAAGACACTACAAGAAGGAAGCCCTCAGCAGATGCAATACTGGAAGTGAGATCCTACCTTGAGGAGCCCCTTTTCCAGGTAAGTGCAGATCCACTAAGCTGGTGGGAAAACAAGGCTTCATCGGGATCAGGAATCAGGAATCATTTATTGTCATTACAGCAATTGAATTGTGTAACAAAACTAAGGTGCCTGTATTAGGGTGTAAAACTTCAGTTTACCCACGCCTCACACATGTGATGACACGGAGACTGTGCATTGTTGCAACGTCAGTCCCCTCCGAGAGAATCTTCTCCAAAACAGGGCAGATCATGACTGACAGAAGAAGCCAAATCAGCCCCTCAAAGCTGAGGCACTTGGTGTTTCTGAATGCCAATTGTCACTAGACAGGTTATTTGGATGCTGATCCTTTTCTTTTTGTTCTACATATTTTCATTTATGTTTTGTTGTGTTTTTCAGAGATTCTGTATTGGTTAAAAGTTGAACTGTAAATAGTTAGAAGTTTGTTCTTGTATTTTAGTTTTAGTTTATTTATTGTAGCACTGAAGAGTAAAAATTTATAATTTATATTTTGTTGTGTTGCGTGTTTTTAAGGGATTCTGTGTTGCTTGACTTTAAATTTGTTTTGTATAAAAAAGTTAAAAGTCTAAACTGGTTAAAAGTGCACTGTAGAGTGAACAAATTAAGGCATATTTATATAATAAAGATATATAGATAAAAAGTATAAAGCAGGTTTTTTTTACATCATTAATTCATTTGGTGCATAATTTTACATCATGATTTTATAAATGTGGAAATACATTGATTAAAGCAACAAAATAAATACGAAGAGCCGATTTGGTGGCGAAAGAACCGTCTCTTTTTAGTGAGCCGAGCCAGAAGAGCCGTTTCTCTAAAATAAGCCGGAATTCCCATCACTATGGCAGTGACGTGCAGTCAGGGGAGGCAGGTGAGGCTGTGCCTCCCCTGTCATCATGAGTGGGAGAAGAAACGAAATAATGAAATAACACAAGTATTAATATTAGTCGTCTGGACTAGGATTTTGGTGTGGTTGTTAATGTATTTTGACCATTCTTAAAGTAAAAATCGCAGTAAATTCTGTATTTCCTGCTCAAATATACGGAGACGAGCGGTGAGGCTCGGCTGAGTCGTGCCTCCCTACGGATTGCGCAATCATTCACAAACTGCATCACAAACATCATTCACAAACTGCAAACTTGCAGCGCGTGCAAATGGCGCATGCTCGTTCCCATTTCTGTGTATGTTTCAAATATGATGGTTGAGGACACTTTTGTGTAATAAAAGTATACGTCTTCTTTTCCAATGTGTTCAGTAATGTATTTCACGTATGTCTGTAATATTTACATCTTATTGATATGACATTGATCCACAGGGAAAATGCTTGCCTTGAGGCAGGCAGTACCTCTGCCTCAGGAAGCCAGGTCACGGTGAACTCTAACCCATGTGCAAAAAGTAAACACAAGAAGTGTGCTCTGCGATGCTGTGGAGCTTTAGCAACAAGCTGTCATTTCTCGCCCTGAAAATGGAGGATTTGATTTCTAAACTAAGAAATTTTTCAAAGCTGGACTTTCAGTCAAAGCAAGAAGTCATAAATACTGGGAGACCGACGCCAGAACTACGAGGTTTGCCTCAAACGACGGGAGTCGGGAATAGACGGGAAACTACTCGTTCTTTTCAAACGGATTGGTATACACGTACAGACTGGCTTTGTGGCTGTGCGATAAAAAACGTCTTTTCTGCTTTCTCGGCCTTTTATTCTCAACGAGTGAGACTGTGTGGAGC
The DNA here is from genome assembly GCA_900312935.1 of Carapus acus. Classification (NCBI taxonomy): domain Eukaryota; kingdom Metazoa; phylum Chordata; class Actinopteri; order Ophidiiformes; family Carapidae; genus Carapus; species Carapus acus. The sequence goes on along the minus strand of OMPJ01039761.1, from coordinate 2,406 downwards.
CATACGGGATATTGTGACTTGAAAAACTTGCGAAGAAGCCTTGACAAACATGAACGATCAACAGCTCACATTCAGGCGAATGGATTTCATTTAAAAGTAAAGGTAAGATGTACTGCAATACACAGTGGCACTGGTGTTTTAAAATGGTTTTCAGCATCCTATTCGCTCCTATTCTCTCATCCTGTCCTACTGGCACCCTACCGTGTGACTGTAAATCTGACTTGTGAGTCAGTGCCACCCCAACCCTCACTGTTGGGGTTGGGGTTAGTGTTTTGCAGAGGTGGCAAAAGTACTCATATTCTGTACATAAGTAGAGGTACAGATACATGAGTAAAAAGAAAAAAAATACTCTGGTGAAAGTAGAAGTACTGATTCAACTCCTTCACTCATGTAAAAGTAAGACAGTAAAGGCTCTGAAATGTACTTTCAAAGTAAAAGTAAGTTTTTGTTTTGCTTTGAAACACAATACATACTGCATAATGGTACTCTGAATACTATAGGTTGTTTTCTTTTATCACTGCTGCACAACCAAACTAATCAGTAATAATTATGATCAGTAAGCCATATTGGATGTTTACACAAAAACAAAGGGCCAATGTTATTTTGTATCTTTTTATTTTTCTGTGTTGAAAATGCACTGAACTATGACCCCACACGGGATCAAGCATTGCACACAATGAATGCATTCAAAGGGGATTTTGCCTTTGAAGTGAATAATACTTTTAGTTTAACATGTTACAGATTAATCAGGTTCTCTCAGGTTGTTTGTAATAAAACAAATCAACTACTTCTGTGTACTCTGTACTGTATTCTGTACATACTGAACAATTAATTACTTTGAACAGAATGTGTATCTTTTACAATATACTGTATATTGAAAAACTAGCAGTTTGATGCCTTACTTCACAGCAATATGCAAACCCAGATTTCCATTTCAGCAACAGAACTGGAAACATAATAATCATGGAAACTTCAAGTCTAATCACGACTATGGTTCTTTTGTGAGAAATTCTCTCATCTCTACAACACTACCAAAATCTTTTATTCAGCCTCAGCAGAAGCTGGTTCTCAAAGTTCTTTTAATCAAGGCGTGCCACTTTGGGTCTGAAAATTAGCCCTGCTGTTATAAAAGCCTCTCGCATGCTGCTGAGGCAGGAAGGGAAGTGTTGAGTTTTAGTGATAGGTTGCAGACTGCTGGGAAAGACTTCAGGGCATCCATGGTATCATCTGGGCATGCCAGGCAAGAATCTAGCTGCTTGGAGTTTTCTTGTACATTTCCCATTTCCCTGCTTGATGGGGGAAAAGAAGTCATCCTCCTCTGAAGAATGGGAAGCGTCACTTGGATGCACCATAGGTCCCTCCTTCAGATGGCTTTTGATGAAGTCCAGGCATATGGAACACAAAACCACAGAGGATTTTCTTTCAGCACTTTAAGCATAGGATATTATTTGTAGAAATGAATGTGACTTTCCCTTGTTACTGTGTGACAATTACGTTATGGAAAATTCTGATTCCAAAATTCCCCTCATTATCTCATTAGCAAATGTTTCATTACATACCAAGTTTTACGGTGTAGTCATCACTTGTCCAGCACGTCTTGAGTCTGGGGACAAGAATGGCAGCAGCAATAAGCTCTGGACCAGCAAGCATCTGCCCAAATCGCCTTTCAAGTCCAGCTTGAAGAGCATCCACTAGAGGCAGACGGCACAGGAAAGGTTCTGTAGCCTCGTCTTGAGAAGTGTAATTGTGGGTGCCGGCCATCCCATCTGCACAGTAGAGATGGGAATTCCGGCTCTTTTTAGAGAACCGGCTCTTGTGGCTCTGCTCACTGAAAAGAGACGGCTCTTTCGGCTCCCAAATGGCTCTTCAGATTTTTTGGTGCTTATGAATAAGTCCTCTGAATCCTTTGTCATCAACAACTGAAAATGGTTGAAAATCACATGCAATCATTTTGGCCAGTTCTTCATCAATTGTCTTCTGCCTTGCTGTGGTCAGAGACTTTTGCAAAAATTGGTTCATAGAGCTCTGAGTTGTAAATTTAGCTGGTTGTGTTGGAGCAGGAGTACTAGCAGATGCTGTAGACAATGAGGTTGCAGGAACAGTTTCAGCTGACACACTTTCACCATCACTGACATCACTTGCTTGTTTTTATTCCTCTAATTGACCTGCCGGATGGACAGTTCTCATGTGCCTGTGCAAGTTGTTTGTGGAGCCACCTCTATTAGAAATCTTTGCCTTGCAGACCCTACATTCTGCCTTGGAATTGTCAATAATATAAAAGTGAGTCCTAATTTTGCTCCTTTTCCTATTATCGCTCATCTTTTTACCTTTCCTGTCCTCCTGCAGCGTTGTGGGACCTGCTCTCTTTCGCTCTCTTTCTCCCTCGTAACTCCTCTCCCTCCCTCC
>OMPJ01039755.1:0-17526 GCA_900312935.1 Carapus acus | reverse complement strand
GGACCCCTGTGCCCCAGCTGTCTGAGCCAGCTAATGACTCGTCTCAGGGGGGCTGTTGTAGGAGAGCAGGGAAATTGAAACAGACGCCCTGACTAGGCACTGCTACATGTGTGGCTGTGTGCTGCCATTCAAAACACCGGAGAGCTTAATGTATATAGTGCCGCACAGACGGTCAAACACACGAACACATACTGGCTGCCGCTCTACTGCTTCCTCTGTCGATTTGATGAGGTGTAATCAATAGTTTCCACACAGCTCCACTGGTGTTTATTCCTTCGTAAATATCAGCGTCGTTTTTGCAGCGATACGTCCGCGGTCGCTTCGATGAGTTAATCTAAGTTGTCTCAGGTGCGCCGCGGCTGGCGTGAATTCTCTCCTCCCTCCTTCCCGCGTCCCCAGGCCCTCCAAGGCCCACCGCTCCCTTTCCCCCCCACCCCACTATGCACATCAGCATCTCCAGCCCCCCTGCTGAGCTCATCTCCCCTCCTCCAAGACAGCCCCATCTCCCCCAAAGGTAATGACCGAATTAGGCCTAATGTTGTACACTGGCTAATGGCACAGTGCGGCGCATTATAGCATGTGCAACTGGCAACGACAACAGCAATAATCCCTGAGCCCCCTTGTCCTCCTGCACTCCACCCCTGGGGCTGGGACGGTGCGCGGGGGAAATGAATGGAGTTTGCCACACTACAATGAGCTTTTGATGGGAGACAATGGAGGAGGCTGCCAGCGCCACACAGGGTGGTAAGAGGCGAGCAATATGGGGCCCATCCGCTGGCCCTCCTCCCCATCTCCACTCCGCTCCCTCCTTCCCTGAGGCCCCTGGTCCCTGCTCCCAGATTCATAATGGCATCCGCGGGGAGAGAGAAGGGAAAGTGATGTCAAATGTCAGGAAATCAGAAGGATGGCAAGCTGACATCCCCCTCCTCACGTCCCATCCCTCCTTTCCCTCTGCCCGACGGTAGCGCAGGTTAATATCACATTTATAAAATCACTTACAAGAAACAAAGCCGGCTCTTAGCCCCCTGTCACTCTCAGACAGTCGTATTGAGAGCTTTGCCGTGGGCCAGCCGAGGTAACCATTTGTTCACTGATGGCCTCGCACCCATGGCTCAGCCCTTCTGAAGCCACAGAGGTCCGCTCGCTCAGTTTGAAGCGGTCACACCTGCATACAAGTTGACAGTTCCCACATCTCAGATGCAGCCTTATAAGAATATCAGCTATCTATCAAATAAACTTTTATATTATCATACTTGACACGTACTTTCCATCCCTGGTCGGTCCCATCTGCTCCACGAAACTTTTCCCCCAATTTAAATGGCACAGAGAAGACGGACACCCTTGAATATTGAAACAGAGTTATTTTCTTTCTTTTCTTTGCTCACAGCTTTTAGTAATTGTTCATTAATTGGGATTAATTCATAGTGGTCTACTCTCTGCAGTAAATAAGTAGCCTAAATGCTTTCTTTGTTTACAAACTGATTGTTGCGGGAGAAATTGTTGGCCTGATGGACAGTTGTGATGTTGAACTTGGCAGTTCATGTCCATTCTTGCTCCATCAACATTTAGCATTTTAGATAGCTGAAATTTGATATCCCCTTTCTTTAAAAAAATACTGCAGTTTCAAATTTGAATGCTTGTTTTCCTGCATTTCCTGGACATTTGTATGGAATCTAAATGGTTTTGTGGTTCCGAATAAAAGCAAAACCATCAATATCAGAAGACATCAACTTCTGTTTCTGTGATGAAGTTGAAATATAATAATGGATACATTTAATCTAGAAATAGATCAGACTGGAGCAATGTTGTATTTGGAAAAAAAATGTCAATGATTTAAACATTGAGGTCAGATTGAATTTCTCTCTCAGTTTATTGCTACAAAATGCGGCGAACAAGTTGAACACACGTCCTTGTATCACATTTGCTGTAATTACAGATAGTCAAGTTTCTCATCACCTTTATGTTGTTTTTTTTCTTTTGTTTTGTTTTGTTTATCCAGCCAATGGAATGAGCGAGCCCGGATCCGGCAGCGCCACAAGTCCAAAGCTGGAACCGCCTCCCTCGCCACACGCCAATCGCAAGAAACACAGACGGAAAAAGAGCACCGGCATCACAAAGCCAGACGGCTTATCCACCGGAAACGAAGGTAAGATGAGTGCATTAATCCAAACTCCCCCCAACTATGCTTTTATTCATGAAACTTAACTCACCAACTTTGTGCAACGTTGGAGAAACTAGCTCAGGAGGCAGAGAAGTTGTTTTTAAGTCGCTGGTTCAAAAGTCCAATTTTTAAAAGTCCACGAGCAAGGCACCGACCCTCTCCAGGTGCCAGACAGAGAAGCTTAATGCTCCTCAAAAGAAAAGAGATGTGAAAAAGTTGCTCAATTTGATTTATTGCTATAAAGAAGTGGTGCGCTGCATCCCTGTTAAGAAGATATAGGTGTGTTGTTTTGTGCGTACCCCCTCACCTCCTCTGCAACCCCCAGTGCCTTTAGCCTAGCATGAATGGCCGCCCTCCCGAGGCCGTGGCCCTCCTCAGCAGGGGAGTGGCAGGCGGCCCTCCACCCAATTAATAATGATTCTCCAGCCCAATGATGAATGGCGCGCCCTAATTGGATGGCATTGTGAAAACACTGAGAAGCATTTCGGAGGCCATAAAACTGATGTCACTGGCGCCGGATGATCAATCAACAAGATTGATACGCTGGATAACAACAACAATGGCATTGACGCCTCCTAAATGGGGCTCTGCATTTATAATCGTTACACTTTTTTATCACGGCCTATGACAGCGTTCTCTTTAAAGTCTGAAAGGGTCCGTTGACCACATTGTTTACCACCAACGTCACCGTCCTCATAGGGATAAGTGGTGTTTGTGACAAAGTAATATGTGGTTACAGCAGCACGAGAGGCTATTCTCGTTCAACTCGGAGCATCTCAAATAACATTAGATTGTAGAATTTTGCTTGCACTTCATGAATCACTCATCTTGTCAGGTTCTTTCCTCTTATTTTAATGTACTTGTCAGCGTTCAAATTTGTGGTTTCTTATGAGTTGGTGTTGATATTATTGCTTATCGTTTGATTACTTGCTCCTGCTACAACAGTTAGATATATTAGACTGTCCTTTAGCAAGGCAATGAAAAACCAAATCGTTTACCAGGCACCTTACTGAGAGGCCCACTTCTTCCACCAAAAAGTTGGATCAAATTTGAGACATAATTAAGGAAGCAGCAGACATAGTTTTGTTCACAGGTTGAAGTTGTCGCAGCATTAATCAGACAGATTTTCAAGCTGAAGAGGGAATCTGTTAATCTGTTGGAACATGTTGTACCTTAATGTTGAAAAAAAAATTTTTTGTTTGCTTTCTGGCACTTGATAATGTTCCTCACATCATCAGAGGAGAGTGTTGTTTTTATCCTCCTTTCTGTGGCCTGTAAGGCTTTCTATTACCATCCACTTGTCTGTTTTGCCGAGTGCTCCAAAATACAGATGTACCGCTTAAATACAGATTCACTCAGGTCGCCAACGTCAGCTGTCAGTGTCTCCTGTTGGGTGAGAGGGAAAAAGGGGAGAGGTGGGATCTGGGAATAAATTGCCATCAGTTAATCTCATTTGCAGGGCAATCAGAAGTGTGGAATGCGGGCGGATATTGAATTTTAGCAGTTTCGAAACATCATAAATCAAAACAGTATCCTCAAGTGAGGAATCGCCTTTATCAATGAGGGAAGCAATGCAGGAGAGAGAGAAGTCTGAGCCGTGACTAACAGATGTTGCACTGAAATCGAATTGTGGTGTGATAGGCTTTAAAAAGGTGTAATAGCACAGCAATCAGACAAAAACAATTAAGGGGCAGCAGAAGCATCAGAATCCAGTTGAAGTGGCAGAATCAAGGAGGTTGCCGGTTCAATTTTTAAGTCACATTGTCCTTGATTAAGGCACTGAACTGCCCCCTGGTCACCTTACTAAGCGGCCCAGTGTTCCTGAAATAATGACTGGGTCGCCCTCAAACTTAGCAGAGGACAAACGCTCCCAACGGAATAACAAACCAGGTGAGAGCCAGCTTGAGGAGAGACACTACAACGTTAATTTCGCCAGTAAATTATTGGCGCGTGCCACAATCCAAAATCCTGATTTCGATTGTCTGCGATCCTCTCGTTTTGTCAACGGTGCGGCACCTTCACCGAGGATCTGTGGCACAGACACCCCCTCTAATATCCTCGCCGTCGTCAGAGCCACGCCGTGTAATGAACTTCTCATGTGCTTAAAGAATGATACAGGATGCATGGCGAGACAACTGACAGCCCCGTAATGTGTTTCCCAGCAGCCGCCCGGCGACGCGCTCCCTCTGTGTGTCGCCCGCCATAAACCCACTGGAAAATCGATGGCCGATAAAGAGCGACGTTCGGCGGGGGGGGGAGCCCCGTCTGATTAATGCGGACTGTCAGGGAGCGTCATTAATGTATTTCTCTTTTAAAGAAGGTGTATCATATGCTTCTTGCGTTGTTTTGGGGAGCTTAACATGTCCAGCGTGAGCGGAGGGGGGGTCCTGTAGGTTGAGGAGATGTACGATGTTGTTTTACAAATACGCGGAACAGGTGTTCACTCTTACAACCTCCAGTTGGAATAATTGAAGGGTCCAAAAATTAATTAGAATGTAGTAAGTCTTAATGTGTGCATGTGTGCAAAGCCATTCCCAAATCAGACATTGAATCTAATTAAATTGAATCAAGCTAAATCACTGAATCAAATCAGCCCTCATCATACATAGAGAGGTAAAAATGGTCTCCATCAGGAGGGAGGTAGGCACTTTATCGATTCATTGATCTGGCAATCTAGGAAATAAAAGACTCTTGAGTCGAGGGAGATTTCAAACATTTGTGGAAATAGATATTTTACATAATTCATTGTTTGGATCTAATTCAAGGAATTTGTCAAAAAAAAAATTCTAACACACTCATATGAAATTTCTCTGGAATGGGAGGGAAATAACAGCAAGATATTTTATACATACTTTTGGCAGGATGCGTATATATATATGTTTGTGCATGTCATAGCTGGTAACAACAAGCAACAGCACAAGAAGAAATATTGATGAATTTTAAGTAGCTGTGACTGACATTTCTGCCACAAGGACTTAACAAGACCACCTGCAACAGAATGTGTCTACACTGGCTTATAGATAAACACTATCAAACCAAAGAATGATGAAATAATCAAAGTTCGACCAGAAGGTATGTGAGATATTTGAACAACCAAGGAGGTGACAAAAGCACGGATGTGTACTGTATAGTTCAGGTGCTCTGCGCAAAAGTTTATAAGTTGTTCTGTGGTCAGTAACATGTTCACACCTTCTCACTCAAAGGTGGGAAGAGACAGTTCATCAACACAGTCAAAGGCCAGTACGCATTTGCACATCTTCGTCTTTTGTTCCGCGGAGTGTCTTTTTGCCTGGTTTTGTCGCCAAAACCGAGCCGCCTTATTGTCCTGCACCTTTAGCACACCAAGGGTTAATATCCTCTGGAGTCCAGCTGAGGATTAGGAAATGGAGGTTTAACTGCCTGTGCTAATGGTGGGTGTTTATCTCAATACTTTGTTTTGTCACTCCCTGACTCGCTCTCATTTCCGAAAGCTGTCCCTGGAGCCTCCACTCTTTGTAATGGCTTAGCTTTCTGAGCGCCACAGTATGCGGGGAAAAGGAATAACAAGATTCTCATTTGGGCTCTATACACACTGCCCACAGATACATGTATAATTGGACCTGTTTCCATTTTGCGCTGTTGTTAAATGTGCAAGCTATTAGGGTAGGAGCACCGCTGCTGATTTCATGTGTTTGTTTATAGTTGGTAGGTGTGCTTCCCGTCCGCTCGAGTGTGTGCATGCGGCGGGAGAAAGCGCGTGCGTGTGCGTGCGTGTGTGTGTTTGTGTGTGTGTGTGTGTCAGATAGATAAAGAGTGCGCTCCATCTCTCTCCCACTCTCTCTCTCCCTCCCCGCTCTCGTCTTTCTGAGTTTGGTCGTGGTTCCCCTGGGGCTCCTGTCGCAGTAATGGCCTGCTCCTGATTGCTCTGATACAGGTTAGGAATATTGGCTTTAATGATGTGTAAAATGAGCAAGCAGTGCCTGTGACATTTACAGATGGCACCGCCTTGGCCTGTTCTTCCCAACTGCTCGTTAATTCACGGGAACGGCAAGCACTTCTTTAAGTGACTGCCTGATGCGTGCGTGCGACACTACGAGACGCGCCCGGTGCGCCAAAAAACAATGGCTCACCTCTGATGTGTGCGCGTGGCGCTTTGTCATCACCCGGCGCACACACGTGCGCCCACAGAAATAAATGGAAAGCAGGGCTAGAAAGTGGTTTTCTCGCGCCTGCCTTGGTTCCGTCTTTGAGAACGTTTAGAGAGACATCGGCACGCTTCCCTACGCATAGATGCCACAGCTGGATCTCCACACCAAAGCCCTACAGGTCCTCATCTGGTCCATCCACACCCGGCTCACCATCGTCTCGCGCCAGGTCCGCTGTTCTTTGTAATCCCCGAGGAATGGAGAGTCATCAGTACGTGGTGCGGAACACACCTGACACCTACCAGGCGAATCCCTCGCACCCACTTCAGTCCTCCCACTCATTCTCATCTGGTGCACTTTATTACTTCCAATGCAGACTGTAAGCGAGCGTTGCATGTGTGTAAGTTGTGTTTTTAGTAGATTTCAACTCCAGAATGAGCAAATAGGGTTTTGGAGACGTTCTATTCTGTTGAACTGATCTATCTGGCTAGGGATGTGCGGTCAGGGGAGGCAGAAGAGGCCATGCCTCACCTATCATCATGGAGAGAAAAGAAATTTTGGAAAAAATTGATGAAATAGTTATATTTAGAAATATTAGCATAAAAATGTAATATTGGTATCGGATTTTTTTGCTTCCAAACCGATAAAATAAAAACCGATAAAAATACAATAATGCTTGCGTTACACCGAAATAGTGCCTATGCGTTTACCAGCGCACATATCGGTATCGGCTGTTATCGGTATCGGTAAATTGAGAGTTGGACAATATCGGCATATCGGATATTGGCAAAAAAGACATCCCTAGTTATATTTATCAGGTGATTTGCACTATAAAGTTATTTCTAAACATAACGCGTTAACTGCTGCCAATCAAATGGGGAATAAGCTACTCTGTAGTGTTCATATGTTTGTAAATCTGATTGTGATGAAGTCAGTGCCCCACCAGCCATTAACCTCACCGCATGTCACTGTATCTGGCACAGGTGTTTGCACTTCGCAGCGCATTGGTAATGAAAGAAAAATCCATGTTAGCTCGCTGAACAGTCTATTTCAGTTTATATACATGCACACCTGAATCCATCACTGACAGAGACGTGGAGTCACACCTGGAAAATTGAAAATGGTCTGCACAACAACAAATATGGAGAGTATTTAAAACATTCGTGCAGTTTCTATTTTGATGTTGTCATCGGCTGGTTCTCACAAAGGGAGCTGCTGCAGTCCTCTCTGTCTACTCAGGGCGGAATTGGAAGTAATTCTGTTAATAGCCTCCAAAGTTCTCAATGGCTTTATAACACTGCAACAGCCTGTGAAATCTGGTGACTTCCCAATGCAGGAAATCCATAAAAATGTAACACAGAACATACCTGACGCTTCCACCGATCAGATCTTGTGCAGTCATGTCCTCACGTGTGTTTCCACCTATTATATTGTCATTCTGAATCTTAAACATTATATTGTGTTGGAATCAGAAAGGGGAGTTGATCCCAAGAGCGAGTACAGCTTTTGCTGCTGGTTTTCCACTGGCTATTGAAGAGCAATAGTAACTGTGAGGCCCCCCAACAGGCTTTTATGGTGCGTTTAAATGGTGGACAGAAGATGTGCATCTTTATCTCCTCACTCCTCTCTGCCTGCCTCTCTTGGCCATTACACTCTAATTTCCTTTTTATTACACTGCGTTAATTAAGCAAAATCATATTTCCTCCATTTCTCACTCTTGGCTCCTCGACCAGCCCTTAGATTGTATTCTGTCTCGTCCTCCCACCAGCGTGTTAATTGTGTTGTAATTGGCAGGAACTTGTTGCCTGTGTGATGGCAGATAGATATGGTCAGGGGGTTAATGCCCGTGTTAATGTGACAGGGTGATGGCTCCTGCACTGGCCTTGGCTAACTGCAGCCATTGAGTAATAACAAGAGCGCTAATGGGTCATGGTGGCAGGTGCCTGTGTGATGTTCCCCCGCTTCCTTCGCAGCCTTTGCATCACTCATGCTCTCAGTTAATGTTTGGGGGCGCGTCGTAGGACCAGATTGCTTTTGCGATATGAAGCACGCGTCGCAACAGTCGCTGTGGTTACAGGCTGAAGATCCTCTGCTTCGGCCCACCTTGGACAATTTTATGTCCCGCCTCGCTCAGACCAGGAGTTGTTGTTAATAACTCACGATTGTGGAATATGCCGAGTATGAGAAAGGCTCAGATACACTGAAGTGGAAGCATGAAAGTTGGATTAACAGAAGCACAGTGAGCACGTTAGATGCTGCTATTCACTGTTGCTGAAACACATTCCAAAGCCTTAGTTGTAAATGTTTTGATTATTTATCCAGACTGGAAATGCAGTCCGCACATTTCCATAATGATACTTATGTTTCAATTACAAATTCACTGTAGTGCCTTAGACGATCTCATTGTGTTACTCACAGAACAATGTTCATTTGTGCAAGTCTCAATCAGATTTGGGGGTTCACGTCTTTAAAAGGATTTATCTCCTTTAACAAAGCAGATCTGTTATTAGATGCCTGTAAACATGTCGCGCGTACGTCCTCTGTTTAGGGATTTCTGCATATCTTCCACATGCGTTACTATGCATGCAGAATTAGATTTGTTTTCCCTTGTATACTCATCGGTTTAAGAAATCAGCCATCCATTTCTTTTTTAATCTCCATAATGAAAGTGTTTTAATGCCTCCAATTTATTGCCTGGGCAGCCAACAGAATAATTAGCTTTGTTCAGGTTTTTTTAAAAAGATAAAAACGCAAGTGCTAGAACAGCTTGTGGGCGAGAGCGAGAGAGCTAGAGATTCGCCAGAGACTCTAATCAAACTCGTTGGTTTAGTATTTCAGAAGGTAGTACGAAAACCGTCCCTGAACAGAGTGAAGCATGTTCTCACTGGCATGTACGCGGTGCACAATTGAGCAATGGAAGAATGGCATCGGAAATTCTGTATAATTAAATGCCGTCTCCAAATTACCCATTTTACTATGTTTCAATTTCTGGTTTATTGACATAAAGCTGGTCTCCTCCTTTTATGAGTGCCAAACGAGGAAGTTGATGTTTTAATGCCCACTCGTGCATCAAAACATCACACCCCACACAAGCGCTTTTCGCCCTCGCCCGCCTGAATAGAGGTGCTGAGTCCTCATCGATTGGCTCTGACCTGTAGTCGATTCCACAAACTGAATCAGATAATTGAAGTTGGTGTCGAGCTAATTGGATTATTGCTTTCCCCCTGAAGAGATGGCCCCCGACCGTCGCTACATTAGTAGCGTCCGTCAAGCATCTGTCATTTGACAGCACTGTCTCAGCAGGGGGGAGCGGAGGTTGTGAGGGGGTGTGTCTCTCTTAAAGGAGGATGAGTTGTCACTGAACCGCACCTGTATAGCTATTTAATGACTTTGTCTGTGTGCATACAGTAATCCCTCACCACATCGAGGTTCAGGAAGAAGTATTTTCTAGCCTAGCCTTAAAAATTATGAAAAGATATTGCACAGTGCCAGTAACATAGCTTTTAGCATTCTGTACCGTTCAGTTGACAATGCACATGCATCTCCATCCTTGTTGTGTGGCCTAATTTCAGCTTTTTTGTTAAATTGTACCTTCAAAGATACCCCTACAATGGCACCCAAACGTCCTGCACCTTCTAAATGCTCTGGCAGCGACTCCAGGTGCCATAGGATGATGCCATAGTCTTGTGAAAAAGAACATGACAATTCAATACTGAATAGTACAGATATATTAAATAGAGATGTCCGATAATATCGGCCCACCGATATGGGGAAGAACCCAAGGAGCAGTAACGAGTTGTTGATGTCTCTCAAGGATATTTTCACAAACCTCGATTCAAACACCGATATTCTCGGCCCGATATTAGCATAAAAACGTGATATCGGTATCTTTTTTTTTTTTGCTTTAAAACCGATAAAATAAAAACCGATAAAGATAAAATAATACTTGCGTTACACCGAGATAGTGCCAATGCGCTCCTGAAGCGTTCACTGGCGCACGTATCGGCATATCGTATATCGGCAAAAAAGACAATATCGGACATCCCTAATATTAAAGAACAAAAATTACAATGCAACCCCGATGACTCAGTTCAACCACTTGTATTTGTACTTTGTGAATATTCACCTATTTCCACTACATATTTCCACCATGAAGGTGGCAGTTAAAAGTTACACCCACGAGAGGCGAGGGATCACTGTTCTCTAATTTTTAAACGATTTCAACTCAAATTGAGCACCTGGTTGTGTGCAAGACAGGCTCAGAAAGGGATCAGAAAGGCCCTTTGGGAGCAGTAATGGGTTCAGTGTCTTGCTCAAGGGCACCTCCTGACCTTCCCCTTAGGAGGAGCCCAGACTCGAACCAGCAATATAGTACACGGCAAAATTACCTTACAAAGTGAAAGGCAGCGATCTCGTGCCTGTTTGCCTCTGAACACAGTTTATGTAAATGAGGCAGCTATTTGCATAGCCATAATTAGGTAATTACAAATCATTTGAGCTGCGAGCTGAAGCCTGTGCACAGAGCAGAGATGTAGCGCTGTACAGTACATGTGTAATGAATTCTGGTGAACAGCAAAAGCACTCTTGCATGTGTTTGAGCATATGTTGTGTCAGGCCTCTCACTCCACGATGACAGGTGACAGGTTTTGTAAAGCTTTGTTGAGCAAATTTAATAATCCGCTTGACACATTCTCTGTTTTTAACCAAATTAGATTAGTTTACCGGTAATTCAAATTGACACGCTAAATGTGCACATACACAATTAGACTATATCAAAGCAATTAAGTCATTAGTTATTATTATTGTCATCATTATTCATAGAAGTTGTAATATGTCTGTTGTATGTAGCGGTAGGAGAAAATTGGGTCATAATTATTGTTTTGGTTATTGGAATCGGTTTTCTCAAATTTGAATTTCATCCTGTCGGAGTATGTTTTCAGTGTGTCTGATGTCTGCAACAACATTTTGTGTAATACACCAACAGCAAAAGGTTGAGCTAGAATGATTTAAAATATGTAACATGGCGCAACCTACTAATAGAACACAAATTGCGTGAAGCTACAAAACATTAAGGGTAAAAACACAGTGAAACTATATTAAGGGAGAAATAGTGTGAGGTCATTCTATCATTTGATGTTGTTTGTGATATAGCTCTCACACGATTACCATATATCTGAAGCCAGTATTGCTATAATCCAAACTACTGTTCTATGACTCCATCCTAGCCAATGCTAAACTTTGTTTAGGGCAGCCTGGATAAAGAAGTTTGATTCTTAGTTTCAATAGAGGTTTGTGAAAATATCCTTGAGAGACATCAACAACTCGTTACCGCTCCTTGGGTTCTTCCCCAAGATGCCCGCTGCTCTGTAGTACAGTATGTATGGTTCAAATCCTCCTCTGGGATCATTAAAGTGTGTGTGCGTGCATGCTTGCGTGCGTGTGCGTGTCTATTGTCTAGTGTGCTCACATTAATCTCAAGACAGAACACAACAGGTTGGTTTTGATTACAGGGTCAAAACTTGGGCTTGTGCACTTCTTACTCGCATATACATGCACAAGCACCCATACCCACATATTTAACAGGTCTTTAAGTGATGAACAGTAAAGGTGTGCAGTTCTCCAGCCAACTTGTGGCCCAATGGTCTAAGGCAGGGGTCGGCAACCCGCGGCTCTGGAGCCGCATGCGGCTCTTTACCGCCGCCCTAGTGGCTCCCTGGAGCATTTTTGAAAATGTGTGACAATGGATAAAAATGGGAAAAATGTGATTTTTTTTTATTCTAATGTTTTTTCTGGGAGGAAAAATGTGACACACAGATTCTTAACGTTTTCAGATTCTGTAAAAATGTTAAGAATAAATATTTGATTCATCAATAAGGCTTATATAAGGCTTTTAAAGAATTTTTGCGGCTCCAGACAGGTCTGTTTTTTTACTTTTTTGGTCCATTATGGCTCTTTCAGCATTTTGGGTTGCCGACCCCTGGTCTAAGGACTGGTACCTCTACCTCTGCTGCGTCCAAAGTGCAATCGAAGGAAGAAAAATCCCAAATTTTGCAACTTGTCCATTACCCTCCCTCGTTCCCTGTGCCTGTTATGCAACAGCTGTTTTTCAATCTCCAGAACAAGAGGACTCCTTTGAGTTCGTCATTGTGTCCTTGACGGGTCAGACGTGGAACTTTGAGGCGTCTACGTACGAGGAAAGGGAATTGTGGGTCCAAGCCATCGAAAGCCAGATCTTCGCCAGCCTGCAGTCCTGCGAGAGCATGAAGAACAAGGTTGGTGGAGGAGCGGGTGGGGCCAAGCATCAGAACCGGACACCCATCGCAGCATCGTAAACACGCACTGTCCCGCTGCTTCATTTACATGCTGCCTCTTTCTAACATTTATTCCCCCCGCCCCTCCCGTCGCCCCTCCACACGCCTCCAGCTGTCACACGTGGGAGGTTGTCAGACAGGTGCACCACAGTGTGGGGGCCCTCTTATTAGAACTGACAGACATCAGAGATAGAACACGGCTTGTGTCAGCATACTGGGGAGACACAGCCTCATTTTCATATTCATACTTTCCCTGCCTCCCGTCTATTGCCTCAGACTTTTGAAA
This sequence comes from Carapus acus, assembly GCA_900312935.1. NCBI lineage: Eukaryota > Metazoa > Chordata > Actinopteri > Ophidiiformes > Carapidae > Carapus > Carapus acus. Next base: position 4,644 of record OMPJ01039755.1, on the reverse strand, counting down.
GCCATCTCCTCCATTTCCACCCCCCACGCCCCCCATCACTCTCCGCGCAATTGGAAAGCCTGTTGTGATTTTGCACCTTGGCTTACACTCGCAATAATAAGTGCCCCTTGATTTCCCCCCTTTTTTTTTTTGCATTTGTTTCTTACAGTCACGGTTAGGCAGCCAGAGCGATGCAGTGGCCATCCAGTCCATCCGAAACGTGAGGGGGAACAGCTTCTGTGTGGACTGTGATGCACCCAGTGAGTATTTCTCTGAAGAATAGCATCTGAGTGAATAAATGGAGTTGATTCTTTGTCGCAGGTCTCCATTTCCAGGAAGTGAGGATTATGTATGATAGCGCGTTTTTCTCGATGAATGAACCTCTTCCTCACTTAAGTCATTTTCATTTGTCACCATTCTCCAAAAGAAAAAGGGCTCAGAAAACATTCTGGGTAGGATCGCTCTCATCTTTCACTCAATGAGGACACAAACTTCAATCTCTTGAGAACAGTTGATGTTTACTGGCTGAGTGACCTGTAAAATCGAGACTGATAGACCTCAACTTTCTGTCATCTCAGAATAGTTGTGGGTCTATCCGTGCTTTACCTCTTCAATTCTTAAGCTGCAGTCACTACGGTTGCCCGCAAAACTCTGCTGACCTCAGCTGGACTGTGTGTCTGTTTCATAATGGATTGCTGTTTTATTTTGACACAATTCTATACACTGGTTTATTTGGCACTAGTTAGCAACAGAGAGCTCAGAGCATTTTCTCAATTCTGGAAAAATTTATGGCACTACCATCATTCTGTGTGCTCACACTCCTTTCTGTTTCTTCCCCATTCAGACCCAGACTGGGCCAGTTTGAACCTCGGAGCGCTGATGTGCATCGAATGCTCAGGCATCCACAGGAACCTGGGCACACACCTGTCTCGCGTCCGCTCCCTGGACCTGGACGACTGGCCGGTGGAGCTCAGCATGGTCATGACGGCCATAGGCAACGCCATGGCGAACAGCGTGTGGGAGGGAGGCGTGGAGGGATACACCAAGCCAGGGACTGATAGCACCAGGTTGGTATCCAATCTCCAAAATACAGGCGTCGGTTAATGAACCTCGCTGAGATTACATCGTCTTCTCTCCATTGGCTGCCATCTATTAGCAACACTCATTTCGGCACAGGCTTTGCCCACCAAGGGTGCTCCAGGGGTCCATAAGTGTCCCATTACCGAGGAAGCAACACAGGTTTGCATTCGATTCGCACGCAAAGACGGCATACTGGAAGCGTCTTCCAACCCCTCTTCTCTGTGTGTCCTTCCAATAACTTGACTTAAGACCCATAATTCACCAAAACACCGTGACGTCTCACGTCACGTTGGACTTTCTTGATAAATGTGCTGAACGGCTCCAAATCCATCAAGTTTGTCAGTTGATGTGTCTGCAGTAATCGAGAAAAGCCAGCGATTTTATCAGTTAGCCAAGGACCAGAAAGTTTAGCAAAAACATTCGCAAAGGTGCGAAGCTGCCGCTGCCGAGTTCTTTCTCTTGTTTTACTTTTGTTGGAACTAACAAGTAGCTCTCCAGCGTTTAAATATGTATCTTCTAAATTACCTTCTTGCCCCCGCTGCCCGGCCCCACCTCATCCTGCCACTACCTCTGAGGTGCCCAGCTTTAGTCGCAGGATTGTTTATCTCGTGGTGACAGGTGAAACCTAGCATCCCAGCCTGACTAATGACCTGCTGTGTGGCTGTGCAGGTAATTAAGCACACCATTATGGCTAAACCCCACCTTAAGAGCCCGGCCCCTGGGGCCCCAAGCTGCCCTGTCACATATCCATCACACGGGGCCGGGTCATCACTCTGTCTGTCACAGTAAAGAAGGTCTGTAGGCTCTCCCTAGTGACCTAAGACGGTTTCAACATCACAGCTCCTTATAACTTTTGGTAAGAAAAGTCATACACCAACGTAGTACGCCAGAGTATATTGTACTGTACTAGGGATGTTTATCAACCCGCCTATATTAGCAGAATAACAGTTGTTGGGCTGGCTACAACCCTTGACTGTGCTGTAAAGTAATGTTTCAGTCTCAAGTCTCTCCATTCTTGTCATACTTGCTGTCTCCATGCTGCTGGTGTTGCCTTGTGCTTAAAGACAACCTAAAACTGAATGATGAAGGATCAAGGGACAGGGATACCTGATAGTTATTCTTGCCTTGAAGATGCAAAATGAACAAATGCTTCTGATAAACAGTCATCGAAATAAAAAAGTAGTTTATAGCACAATGTGTTAAACAATGTGATCACTTTGCCCACAGAATCACCTGCCTCAATGTAATACTTCATGGCACCATAAATTAGTTATAGTTATTAGTTAACCAGATATATCAGCTCAACAAATGAATTTGATGGTGTTTATGTGTCACTGAGAGTAAGCGTTAGTTTGAAGTCAACCAATCGAGATGTGTTCATTTTCTAACAATTAAACAATCAATATTTGTCATTTATATCAGGTTTATAATTGTACTAAGAGAAGCACCTCTCCCTAGGTCGAGGTGAACATGAATGTTTTACATACGGTCTGTCAAAGATTATGAGCACAATTAAATGTAAAATCACAGATCCCTACCACCCATTTTAGGACCTGCTCTGCGATTTTAATGTACATGCATCCCAGCAGGATCTCGGCTCTCGGTTCCATTCTCCCACCGCGGCCAGTTCAGACCTGAATGATGGCCTACAGTTATTTATCGAGTGCTACGAGCGCTAAAGTGTTCCACTGCAGTCTTGATGAAAGATTATTGATGTTGATTCCTCTCCGTACCGCTGTCAGTCCCGTGTCGCCCTGGGCCGGGAGGTTCTTCATTGTCAGAAAAATCCGATCTTTTCCCGCAGCGGCATCTCCATTACTTTTCGCTGTCGAACTATAAATCTCATTTGCGGCATAACTAAGCCTCAGACAGAAACAGCTGTTGTAGAGGATCACAAGTGGCCACTGGTTAGAGGAATTATTTCCTCGCTGATAGTATAATGTGCTCCTATGCTCCCAACATTAACATCAAAACGTCAAGTTGCAGGCGATAGATGTGGCGTGCCCGGCTTAATGTGATGCATTTTATTTTCTTTCTTTCCCTCCTATGCATTAATCTCCTGTGCCTAAGCAGTGCATCTGAGAGTTTTTTAATTGTGTCACTTAAGTGACATGTAGCAGCTTTGTGATGGCACCTAGGCTGCCACTGCGCTCCTCCCCTACTCCCCACTCACTAAACACCAGTGACACCTAATCTAAACGTCTCAGTAACTACCTGAATATCAACTCAACCTTTGATTGAATGTCGTGTGCAAGACTGGTTTCGCCATCGTCGTTTGGAAATTCGAAACAAAGGCGGTCATCCACAACATTGGTTTAGCTTATGATAGTCGGCATTACAATATGTGGATTTGTTGAATTCTCATCTGCGCGACGACGCTCAAATTACCTTTGTACATCGAGACAGTCCACGATAGATGAAACCACCCAAATGTCACAGTGTACGTTCGTCACCTCGTCACCCCTTGCTGCTCCCTGACGGCGTCGGGTTTAGCCAGGTCACAGTTAAATCAGCAGTGATGAATGCGTGGGAGCTGCACGTTGCGGGCGATTACTGCGCTCTGCTTATTGGAGGGGAGTTGTTCTTTTAATTAGCACCTAGGAGTGCTTGTGTTTTGCACGTAACCTCTAATTGCTTGGCATCCTCGTGATGGAAAACACCACAGACTATTTTGATGGATACCGTGGGGGGAGATCTAACATCTAGTTTTACCCTCAGCTTGGACTGAGGCGCACACACTCGCGCGCGCACACGCGCACGCGTAGACACACAGATACCAGTTCCCATTTGGGGGAAGATGTCCCGGAGCGTGGACGGATGTGGACGGCTATCCCTCACTGACGCGGGCCTCTCACTGTCACCCTCTGCAGGCCCCGCGCCGCCTTCGGCCACGGGCAGGTAATAGCTCTGATGAGAGCCCTCCACTTTGTTTCAGAAATAATTTGCCACTCCTGCTGCCTGCAGGGGCTGCGTGGTAATAAAAATGAATCACACCGCTAACCTCTCCAAACCTGGCCCCCGCCACCCGTTTAACCCCTTCCGAGCTGCAATGCAGCGCGATGGGTGTGTGTGAGAGCGCAGTTTGTAGCATTGGTCGCTGTCCCTCCCTGTCTTCCATAAACAGCCTCCCCCAAAAGCAGCGAGCCAGGCTCCCTGGGTCACTAACAGGTTAGGATTGTCAGAACACCAACTCTCCGAAGAGCCTTCAGAATAGTTGGCCTTGCCAGGAGCCCTCGCGGAGGAAGAGTAATTAATTAAGACAAATTAATTTCACCATCTCTCCCCCTCGCTCTCTCTCTAAATGAAACCCACAGGTCAGCAATTAGCCCTGTGTGGGAGAAGTGATGCCACAGTTTCTAATTGCCCACATGCCACCATGGCTTGAGAGCCAGGTAGAAACAGAGGCGGGACTGATTCATTACCACACAATCAATCTGGTGCGGAGGGTTTAAAGTTGAAATATTATTAATATTTACAAAAACCTCCAGCTGCTACGGGGAGGAACGTGCCTCTCCTTTCAAAGGATGACCCCGGAGTGAAGCGGTTGACGGTAACAAAAGCGGAGATCTGGAAATTTGGATATGG
>OMPJ01039754.1:0-16989 GCA_900312935.1 Carapus acus | reverse complement strand
GGGGGTGTCTGAAGGGCTTCTTGAGCACATCCTGCTGGGCTCAGTTTACATTGTGCATTTGCAACAAAGACCCCCACTGGCTTGATCCACTGACACACACTCTCTCACACACACACACACACATCTGCCTACAACCCCCAAACAGATCAGCGGCACACACATCTGCTCTCCTCTGGGCAGCAGCGGCTCCCTAAGACAGAGAACGCCGCACAACTTGGTAACAAGTTTGAGTTTAGCTGCGGCCCGCCTGACATAAAGGCTCTTTGTCGGCCATCTTGGCCGCACGGGCGCACAAACATGACCCTGGTCAACCTATTTACACACACCTGTGAGACCTGTAACACAATGTTCTGGTCTTCAGAGGACCGAGCTGCGGTCCCTTTACCCTTCTCCTGTCATCATAACAAACTACAGGCCCGGTTTAATAGATGGCTTTCATTATTTAATCTAATTGGCACAAGAGGAGAGATCACTCATTTAGCTGCCTATGTGGGCAGGCTGGTACTCTATACGATCCATGTTTATTAACTCCAAATGTGCATTTCAATCTCACACGGAGGCGCAACAAATGCATTTTGTCACGTTAAACCCATAATATTCATCTTCCTAGCGCAGGCTTACACAGCGGGCCCAATTCAATAATAATGGCGGCAGCCAGTCGACAACGCAGAGTAACTCATCTCTAACCGGCCGGGTCTTAAAACATGTAAATTTATGTACGAGCCCATAGGAAGCACATATTTACAATACGTTTGGGTAATCACAAGACGAGGAGCGGCGTCCCACGCCCCCGGAGACGAAGGCAGCGGGTACAAAAATAGTTTTTATGTGTCATTAATTCCCTCCGCATTCCCTGATACATCCCCTCTTCCCGCGGTAATACAGTAATCACTCACAATCGCACCCAAAATTATCTGCACTCATCTGTGGAATAACAAAGCGGAGGGGCAAGACGGGGCGAGACGTCCCATTTTAGCCCTCCGCTGCCTCTTTAATGTTCATCTGGGAGCCAAGCGGCTGCCGTCCGTCCCCTGCGCGGGGATGGGAGGCTGCGCCCGCTCCTGGAGCAGCTTAATGATAGTTTGATGTGGATGACACTCTTCATATGCCCCGCTCGTTTGACACACACACACACACACACTCAGGCAACACACACCTCTTTCACGCTACATTGCCTGGCCAGTACAACATAGAGGGTCATCGGCGGTGTGATGGAAAAAGATGCACCTCTGCGGCTCACATTAGGTCGCGATAAGAGGAAACATTCCACCTCTGAGTGATGTCGAATGCAAAACAGGGACGATTCCGCCGTTATAATGAAAGTTGCCGAGATTCGGATGTGAGAAGGCAAATGGTCAAATAAGTCATTACCTATGTGTTCATTACGCTCGCCGTCCTCGCTGCCACAAATCGCCATATTAGGCAAAGCCATCAAACCTGATGAATAACCATAGAGCAAGCCAAACCCATTTCACCTCTGGGCTACAGACGGCAAAATTACGGGGGAAATTTGCGTTGGTGATGTGATGTTCCCCGATCTCACTGCGTATCAAAAGGCCAGATTCATGCCACGCGTCTATTTATCTCCATCCATCTGACGCACTGGAGAACTCCTCACACACACTCACACACAGGACCGCATGCATTCACGGTCGTCTCGATAGCGCCCTCTGTTGGATACAAAGGGTCCAGTGCACTTTTCTTTTTGTGCTACTGCCACCCTGAGAGCAATACTGAGAACTGCAGCTGCCCTTGAGAAGCACTGACAAAACGGGTATGGTACAAAATGAACAATTTATTTGCAATAATTTCTATGAATTTGAATGTTAGTGAGAATATTAGGCCCTGCTATTCACATCCCAATTACACTGAATATAAATGCTTTGGATTTGGTTTAATTCACTTGATCTTTTATTCTGCTTAAGTCCTTTATCTTTACAGTATCAGGTACTTTGTTGTACTTTGTCTCACTTCATACCAAAGTCCTTTCACTGTACCAGGTATGCAATCATTGCATCTCACGTTAGACCCCCTGTCATACAGCACCATCAAGCATTCGTTCTTAAAAGGACAGTGACACCAAAATTCTGCTGATGAGAGCGCAGTGGCGCGGTCAAATGTCCAAAAACATTTCTGAGCTTCTGAAGACAAACTTCTGCTGAAAATGCATTTTCATCAGTCCAGGTCCATCAGGTGTTCCGTTGTTGAAAACAAGAAATTCACTGAAAGCAGTCCAGTCAAAAGTCCACCTTAAACTCCTCAACTGTGCCGGTCACAATGAATCGAAGGTATCAAAGTCAGCAGCGAAGAAGGAAGCCGGGCTAAAGCCATGAAAGAACAACAGCCAAGGATGGAAATACACACAAACATGTGGGCGGAGTTTTCCGAGCCTACGTCAGCCTCCTGAGCTTGCACATGTAGATGGGGCCAAAGTTTGCGGCGAGATGTGGGAGGACCATCTCACCCAGGTGGAGGTCAGGCACAAAGTGAAAGGTTTTCCCAAACATGTGCGTTAACGCTCGCAGGTCCACGACCTGGCGGGGACACCGACAAGGGCAAGGAGAGACAAAACACAAAACCAAAGACGTCAACATCTGAGTGTAAAGGGGCCTCGCCTCCATCGTCATTCAGAGGAATATCCGTGTTCGCAAGCACGAGATCTGAAAATTTCTGGAGCCGTCCCGCCGTGATCCTTCCCGATGGGAATTTTGCTGGCCCGTAGTCAACTGTGTGCCACTCACCTGGAGTTGGATGCCGTGGTTTTCCCGGGCAGAGTGGACGGCCTGCTCCACTACGCTCTGGTTCTGATCCTGGCCGATTGTGCACGTGGAATAGACGATCTCCCCACCGGGACGCGCCGCCTGGATCCCTGCCCTGGAAGAGGGGTAGAGGAATGATATTTGCATCCAAAGTCACGCCACTGACCTTGATAAGTGACTTTAGAAATTAAACTGATCCCAGAAAAAAGAGACAGACGTTCGGCCTCTGACTTACAGCAGCAGCTCCAGCTGGAGTTGAGGGAGCCGTCGCCTCTCGCCTGTCCTGTTCTTGCTGAATATGTTGTTGTCATTCTCTGTCAGTGAGTGGCGGTCGGTGGTGCAGGGAACGTCCACGAGAACCTAACCGCATAAATGAGGCCGAGTTGGAGGAATGGCAGGCAAAGAGGGACGTTTGGATGTGGAGAAATCACTTCAAACTCCTGCATGACCTCTACTCACTCTGTCAAACGTGTTCCTTTCCATTTCCCCCCATTTGGTACCATCGAAGGACGTAATGCGCAGTTTCTCATTTGTCAAACTCTGCTTGGGGACATAGCTCCTGAGGACTTTATGGAGACGGGACGTCCGAGACACCGAGGCGTCATTGACACAAAGGACACCTTCGGCACAAACAAAGGCGGCGTGTGTTTACAGAGCGATGAGGAGACGGCAGCCTCAGCGAACAGGCGAAGGCATGGCCGTACCGATACACAGGGTCTGGAGCAGAGCCAGGGCCTTTCCTCCCGGGGCGCCACAAAGGTCCAGAACAGTGTGACCCTCCTGAATGTCGAGCGCCAGGCATGGCAGCACAGACGCGGCATCCATCAAGTAGTAACCCAATAAGCCGGTGGCGTCTGGTCTGCAGAGAAAGACAAAGTATGTCAGGCGGACACTAAACCACGACTGTGCCAGCCAAGGAGCCGAACACTGCTATCTCAACCACAAATTCATTCATTCGTCATAACTGACTAACTCTCACAGTAGCAGACATGTTTTCTTGCTCCATTTTACCAAATTGGAATTGAGTGTTTTGGAAATTTTGCCATAGTGTAGGTGTTATGAGTCTTCCACATCCTATCAGGCTCACCTGGCAGATTTAAATCTTGTGATGTCCCCTCGTGGAAACACCATGCACCTGATGTTGGGGCTGATCTGAATGGAGGACGGCGGTTGCTCAGCAGCCTCACACTCTCTCAGAGGAGCATCACTTGACTTTGACTCCAATTCTCGGTCCAAGCCCGTATGAGCTGCTGAATGATCAGAGGAGAACACAGTGCAGTGAGGGAGATGATCAGAATCCAGACTGGCCTGGCCTGACGGTGACATTAACCTCCTACCCTCGAAAGAGCTGCCAATGAAGTCTGTGCATCCCTGGGACAGGAGCTCCAACGGGGTGCCATCGAGGGCGAAATTGTTGACCAACGCTCCGTATTTCCTCTCGCAGAGCAATGCAGAGCGGACCGAGGGCCACATGGGCCCCAGCTGCTTACTGTAGGTGGCGTCAAAGCGTTGCAGGGCCAGAGTGGTGGCAGGGTACTTAGCACGAGTGGCAGCCTGGTCAGAGGGTCAAGAGCAAAGGTTTAAAACAAGTATGTATGAGATATCAGGACCTTCAAGCTGTCATTTTCAAAGTAATACAATGTCTCTCTACAAGAGCTGTGCTTCTTCTTTGTCTGCCGTTTGACAATGAGATCGATATCACTTGAGGTTGCCTGCAACTGAAGTAAGGAGCTAACAAGAAAGTAAAAACAATCATGAGTTTGATTGACATGTCGCGAGTCAGTGTTCTCTGTAATATTAGCATCTTATCTTATCGTATCCTTTCAAAATACCATTCGAAACGAAGGAATTTAGTGGCGCTGTGACACACTCGCAACATGAGTTATCGCGGTGTGGACAACGTACCCACTTATCTTTGACTCGGTGTCGTTTTGGCGTTTGGCATCTTAAATCTGCCACTTGGCGGAGCAACCTGCGGCTCCCGGTGAGCAGTGACATTTTGCGTCTCGCTTTGTAGTCCGACTCCCACGCGACTCGACAAAGAAACGTTCCGCCCTGATACGTCACACACTAGGCAAAGAAATCCGGGCGCTGATTGGAGAAAGACCTATCAGCTACTTTCTCTTAACCAATCAAAAGATACATCCGGTAGCGTATTTTCGTCACTTCCTGCGTATAACCTCACGTCCTCCACGGGAAGGGTCTGAGGGTCTCCTCTCCTACTTTTTGCCCCGAATCGACTTCACAAGTCTTTATCATGGTTTTCGAAAACAAAATGGTGGCATACGACGACCCCGAAGACGAGGTATTGTAATAGATTTTCTCATATTTGTGTGAATGGTTGAGATTTATCGCGACTTATCGCAGGAAGTTACACAAGTCACCATCAGCCGTCGGTGTGCCGCTGTTCAGCGCACCTTGGCTGCCACCGCAAGTCTCTGTCCAAGTATTTATCAAAAATAATACGCGTATTCGTCTGTGTACATGAGGGAGGCCGTGTAAGGTTACATTCCACAGCGGCGGTTGCAGCGGTACCCATGGGTCACCTCAGTTCACGTGGTTCTGTTTGATCAACATAGATTTATTTGTGGCTTGTGCGGTCACTCGTTGGTCATTATCACGTCGCCGGAACACCGGCGTTCCTGTGGTCCGATTTTTCAAAAAGTAATACTTAATAATTTCACGAGATTTGCTCATTTTAGAGGAACAGATCTCGACCCATCTCTTTAACTTGTTCATTACTGATTGTATTTGTTTGTTTAGAGTCAAAGAAATAACATGTTGAAAATCCCAATTTCAGGTCATAATCTCCACCACAAAATTTCTGCTTATCACACTATTTCCAGACAGCAACTGATGTGCTTGTGCGTCCTTGTCACTGAATAGGAGGAAGAGGTCCCAGCAGACGAGGAAGAGAAGGAAGAAGAACCAGAGGAGGAGGCAGGTGGAGAGGAAGCAGAGGGAGAGGAGGAAGAAGCAGAGGAGGAGGAGGAAGAAGAAGAAGAGGAGGAGGACATGGTGGTAAGTCTCTGAGTATACCTGTGAATTTAAAGGTGGTTTCAGCCATATTTGTTTTGTGCACTGATTAGACATTGATTACTTCATTAAGAGTAATGTTGGTCAATACTCTGGAATTTCTCCATTTGAGGCGAATAGAGGTCTATCTTATCTGGTTTTCTCCGAGGATAAGGTTGAAGATTTGCATATCACAAATTCCTCCACACTTGTGAAACAAACAAGTATTGCACGCTGAGTAAAGAAGTTGAACAATTTTACTGTACAAGAAAGTATAAAAAAAGATGACAGCAACATATGATAATCATTCTTTGCTTCCTCCCTTGTCCTGCCTTGTCTGCACAGGACCCGTTGGAGACGATACGAGCTAAATGTGAGGAGACGGAGCATTGTGTTCACTACAGGGAGCGTCTGGAGATGTGTGAGGCCCGCGTCAACTCCAGGTCCCGCACGGACGAGGAGTGCACGGAGGAGCTCTTCGATTTTCTGCATGCACGGGACCATTGCGTAAGTGTGTGTGGCTTCACGGCCGGATAAGGAAGACGCTGGTTTTCCATCGATGATGCTAACGGGTGTGTTTTTCCCTCGCAGGTATCGCACAGGCTGTTCCACAAAGTCAAATGACCGACCTGCCAGATCACCACTCACACAATCACTGTGCTAAGTATTTAACAGCTAACATTGTAAAAAAAATAATAATGATCAATGCCGAAGTGTATTTTTGTTCTGTGAACTGTAAATGATTTCCTTCACCTTGACTTAAACATACAACACCTACAAATTTCTGCAGTGTTTGATAGATGGTGAGTGGGACACAGAACATGAATTGCTGCTCTCACGATTGACAGACATTGCATAAATTGTAGCCAAGACGAGCTGGGCCCTTCTCGGTGGTCAGCGCACAAACTCCACGCCACGCCGCGGTTACGTTTTGCTCCTCCTCAGGTTTGAACACTTGTCTGATAAATCATGTTGATCTGGCGTGTGTGTGTGTGCCGTTTTCCTTCCTTTCAGTCTGCGGCCTCGTGCCTCAGACATCTGTGCCGTTTGGCAGCTGTTTGATATGGTGTTGGAGTGTTGAGAGAATTCTGTATGGGTTTGGTGCTGTCATTGACCTGCTACAAACAAAATTAAATGAGTTTTAAAATGAGTCTGAGGAAAACCCACGCTGGGGTCTCATTTGCCCAAATGCAGCACTCTGCAACTGATTATGTCTCATTTCTAAAATGAAAAGAGACATTTCCACCCTTGTTTTGAACATTTCAAACAAAACGTTAAATCAGCGTCCATACTAAAACAGGACAATATTCCGATATCTCCCTAAAGTTATGAGGGGACACTGCAAATCTTCAAGTAAAGCAAAATTCAGCACAGACATGAATAAAAGTTTAATTGAGTCAATAAATGGTCATAAATTAAAAGCATCAGCAAGACATACACGCTTTAAAAATGTTCTACAATGAACACATGGGGGCAGTGTGACCACAGGCACAAGAAGTAGTGTGTATTTCTGAGGAAATGTCAGCTAATGTTAAGAGGCAGGTGATGATTAAAAAGCCACTTCTGATTAATGTGGCCCAGAATACTGAAATATCACAGGCTGCTCAGCAGTTCTCCTTGTTGCCTTTGCCAACAAATTCGTCCATGGACGCCTGCAAACAGACCAGTTTATTTACACCCATTAAAAAGGAGAACTCAAAGACATAAACTTCAGATTTTTATCCCATTATCTTAAATTTTGGCTTTGACCCTCTGTGTTAAAGAGTAAACTAATCCCCCACCCCCATCATGAGCGTGAATCTCCCTCACCTGTGCCAGCAGCCGCTCCTTCCTCAGCCTTTTATAGAAGAGGAGAACGTCTGCGTTGGCCCGGACCACGCGAGGGTCAAAGTCCATGACCCTCAGGCCCTCCAGGCTGCGGGCGCGAGACAAGGCCACGTACGCCTGTCCGCTCTCAAACACGCGCGCCAGCGAGATCTCCACGCAGTCCAGCGTCATTCCCTGGAGACACGTACAAATCAAAGGTGATGCGACAGCAGGGGGCGCTGCACTGTTAATTGCCACGAACACTCCACTTCTGCTGGTGCTGGATCTGATTTGGCAGATCCGACTACTCCGTGTTTGCGATGATGGGAGCGTCCCTGTGGAGTGCCGTGTCTCCCTCATTAGAAATCCATCTCCAGCACGCTCCAGCCCGGGCGTCTGCCGTCTCCACGTCTGGATTTAATTTGCCGCTACCTCGTGTTGAGTACTGGTGACATTTCAGTCATGGCCGCTGAGCCCAATTACCCCCGCAGGACCACCGCTCACAGCCCTGGGTGGGAGCAAAGAGGCGGGGCCCGGAGCGTCTGAGCTGCCACCTGCTTCCTCCCGAGCTGGCGAATTAAACCACGGCTGCATTTTAACGTGATGGTTTTCGATGGTTAGCCTCACAAAACGGTACAAATCTGCACAAGGGAAGGGGAAAAAAAAAAGAGGCTGACCGTCCTCAACTCTGCCATTTTAGAGGAAATCAAACAAAAAAACAAACAGCTTTCTCTCAACCCATTGCTCAGATTCGGGCAAATGGACACAAAGTGCCGTGGAGGAGGACCATCAAGGCGAATGCCTACTAAGTAGCAAAACAAAAATCACTTCTGGTCCTGGTCCTTTTTTCCTTGTTTCTTCAACTCAAACCGACACAGCTTCAGACGGCTCTCCTGGAATATAAAAGAGCCTGCCAGTTTGTCAATACTGCGCCAGAGGCGTTTGGACTTGAACATCAACTGTTGCATTCACCACACACACACACACAAAACACACACACACACACACACAGTGTCTGGATGCAAATCATCCGGCCACTGTATCGTTTCCAGCGACGTAGAACCGACAAATCTAATAAAACGGAGGCTGTGTTTCAGCCGGTGGCCATGAGTCTCTCTCACACAGAGAATGAGCATGAGAGAGAGAGAGAGAAAGAAAGGGATATGGAGGAAGGCTCTGAGGCTGGAGGCCGGCCTCCCCACGCTGTCAGTGTGTGGGTGATGAAAGCAGCGTCTGAAACGCTGAAATTACCAAGAAAAACAGCTTTTAGAAACAAAGAGCCGCTCGCTCACAGGTAAGAACAACATCATGCACGATGTCCTCGCCAGAGGATGAGGACAAGATGGCTCCACAGCGAGGTGAGGACGCCGCAAAGGGAGTGACTGAGTGAGTCTGAGTCTGAGTGAATCCCTGCCGGATGTGGAATGTCCAAGAAAGTCCCAGAATGTCCACGATTATTCAGAGAAACCGTCGGCAACACCTGACATTTCCTGAATCTACACATACTTTCTGTGGGAGTGCATCTCACGGCGAGGTCTATGCGTGTGTGTGTGTGTGTGTGTGTGTGTGTGTGTGTGTGTGTGTGAGGTCTCACCTGGCTCTTGTGGATGGAGATGGCCCAAGCCAGTTTGAGGGGCAGCTGCTGCCGGCTCAGGTGGATCCCACCGCCCGACTTAAACACCCAGCGCTCCGGCTTCAGGACTTCGGTGGCTCCGCACAGGAACCGCACACGAGGCAGGCCTGAGGCGGCAGAACCCGAGATCACTGCGGTCGCTCGTGCATTTCCACGAGACACACACACACAAATACACGTTCACGCTTGTGCCGAAGCAGATGCACTGACCGTGTGTGCCCGACTCAAAGCCAAGCACCACCCCGCGGGCCCCGTTCACCAGGCCACGCTGCACGTCCAGGTTTTTCGTCAGCATGACCTGAAAACAACGACAAACGCAAAAAACAAAAAAATAAATAAAAGACCTCAATCTGATGTCCAGTTCAAGGTGGAGCGTCTGGCACCACCTGCTGCGCTGCGTACCTGGGCTCCCACTTTCAGCTGGATCAGTCTGCTCACGGGACTGTGGGCGTCGATGGTCTTGACCAGATCGGGATCACTGTCTATCGCCTCAAACTCACGCACCGCTCCTGCGCGACAGCCAGGGGGCGACATTTGACACCGCACGGTTGGGTTCCGGAGCAGTTTGGCGGAACGGCATCGACGGAGGAGGCGGAGTCGCACCTGGCAGCTGCTGCAGTTTGTTGTCGTTGGTGAGCTCCACGTCGTCCTTGTGCGTGCACAGCCTGGTGGCGAGGATCCCGTCCCTCTCGATGGCGTGGTAGGCGCTCTGCGTCAGCTTCGCCGTCACCTCCTCCGTCACCCTGAGAGAGTGTTAGTCAGCAAACGGTCAGAAAAAGCTTCTGCGATTTGTTAAGGACAGCGTCAGCCAAAACAACGTAGCCGCCGACGGCCAAAAGCTTCTACAAAAGTCAAAGAATCACAATTTGTGTTGCGAGCCAGCGATGGAGAAGTAATGGAGGCGCTCCTCACCTGCCCACCCTCACCGCCTGCAGCAGAGAGACGAAGGTCCGATCCGTCTGCCTCAGGACCTCCATCAGCTCCATGGTGACCTGGATGACCTTACGCCAACACCGGGCCTGAGATTTCCAAAGATTGTCGTTCACAAAAACAGTGATGCCGACGAAAATATTGCGGGAAAACCTGCAAGAACTCAGCTCCGCCTCATAGAGCGAGTCAGGCGGCCATCTTGCCGACCTGGAAGCAGAAGCTGGCCTTCTCCTTTCCCCTGGACACAGGGGGCAGCTGCAGGAAGTCGCCGCACACGATCAGCTGGATGCCGCCAAACGGTTCGGTCGATCTCCTCACCGACCTGTGGTGGAGAAAGGTCAGAGGTCAGGCGACCATCGCCGCTGTCAAAGGATGCAGCAGGACACGGAGACGGGTCATATGAGAATAATCGTCGTGCAGGTTTTTGAAATGGCGGTATTAAATGGTATTGGGTGAGAGAACTAAAGTAAAAAGGAACCTTGGGTTTTAAATTCTAACACCTCTTAAGTGATTACAGGGTTGAGAACGAGGAGTTCTCAGACAGAACTTTGTGCATTTGTTCCAGAACACGTCACGTTGGCCCGATCTCCTCTCAGCTCCCGTGTCCTCGGTTGTCAAATGGAAACCGAGGATATTTTGACATGGTTGTGGGCGAGGCATGACGACTCAAAAAATGAAAAAAAAAAGAAAGGAAAAAAAGAGAGAGAAAAAAATCACCACCATCCTCAGAATGTTCCTCTTGTTGCAAATACTCAGGCTTATAGCAGATACTCAGCTTATACTGGTTGTTCTGCTTAACTTATTGCTTGTTTAGGGTTCAATTGCAGATTTTAGGTCAGGAAACTGCGGCCAAGATGCTTAACCGCTAGTTGGACACGTGCTAGCACGGGGAATATGAGTCACCTGGCCACCGCCTCCAGCTTGTCGAAGAACTGGGCCTCCACCATGGAGACCTCGTCGATGATGAGGTGGCGACAGCTGGTCCAGTGCCGCAGCACGCCGGGCCTCTGGGCCAGCTCCACGCACTGCTCCAATGGGGCCGAGCCCGAGCCGATGCCTGGGAGGGAACCGCGGAGGACAGAAAACAGAGACGCGACATAAGGCCCTCGTATCTGTGCCGCCGCTTATCGCTCGCCATCGTTTCCTGAGATGCTAGCAAACAAACATTCCCCCAGATTATTAATAACGCCGAGACACACTGACCGGCGAAGCTGTGCAGGGTGGTTCCTCCGATGTGGCAGGCGGCCACTCCCGTGCTGGCAGTGGCGAAGGTGCTCTTTGGAGGGAGAGATCCGATGATCCTCTTGAGTAGAAAGGACTTTCCTGTGCCTGTGTAAAATGTCAACGTGGAATACTGTAGATAAATACATAAATAAGAGGATCGCACGGGGGGAGACGGCGTTTGATGGCCGGAGCATGGACATGAGCGGGAAGATTTTGGGCCTGGCACACCTGCACTCCCTGTGAAGAAGATATTCCTGCCGCTGAGCACGGCACTGAGGACGGCAGTCTGCTCCCTGTTCAGCTTGCGGGCTGTCGGCAGGCTCAGGATGGGCTTCTTAGTTGGGTTGGCTTTCACCTTAAAACAACAAAAATACCTCAAATTACTCATTTCACTCTACATAAACATGGCGCTATAGAAGTAGAGGGGACAGATGGAGATCTCTCCAGTACAAATCCAGCCGATGGAGAAAAAAAGAAACTTTTTTTTAAATATTTAATGGCTATATGTGACATTGATTGCCTTGTTTATGAAATTATTATATTTATTACAGTATTCCCACCCCAGCCCTTCCCACCCCATCATCACTGCTATTATTTATATAGTTATTTATTCCGAGATTGACACTGTATATATCATCTGTATACATATTTCTTCTGTATATAGATCTTTCTTATTTCTTTTTTCCCTCATTCTGTTACTTTGCACCGGAATTCAGCACCTTTGTTTCACTGCACAATTCAACTGTTGTAATGACAATATAAGATTTCTGATTCCTGATTCCTATTACTTTTACAGTAAAAACATGTGTAAATGTTAAGCGACTATTTGCCCACTGCCCTACTTACCGGGCTGAAATTACAGTCACCCCTCGACCTTTTGACCTGCTTGCCCGTCCCTGCCACCGCAGCCTTGTTGGTGCAGTCCGTCAGCGCAGCTTTGGACCTCAGCTGGTTGACCTTCTGGATGTCTTTGTGCTGCAGCGGGCTGATGGCCTCAAAGCTGCGGGGCAGACAGGCCTTGAGCTTGTCCCGCTCGCACGGAGGGCGGCTGCCCAGCCAGGCCTGGTGCTTGATGCTCAGGGTTTTCAGGAACAGACTCAGCTGGTCCGGTGGACAGTTGGAAACCAGCACCTGGATGTTGTCCGGGAGCAGTTTGATGGTGCATTTCCCGTCTTTGGCAAACTTTGTGAAAAGTTTGATGTCTTTCAGGTTGTAGCTGTTCGCCGCTTTCCCATCGTGCACCCGCAAGATGATCTCCTGGAACTCATTGCGGCCGAGAATGACGATGGCTTTGCGGACGACTTGCCGCCGTGTGGCCTGTCCGGAGGAGTTTAAATGTTCCACCGCTACACAGCACTGCAGCTGGACGCCAGCGTCATCAGGGAGCATCACAGCGGAGCTGCAGTGAGAATATTTAAGTAACATCTTCATCCTCATCATTACCGTACTTTAGGTGTTGGAAAATGTGTTGAGGCCGAGGACACTTTATCATAAACACTTCGTGGACTATAAGTAGAATGATACTGTCTAATTGGAACAGCGATTTTTTCACATGAAAAATCGCTGAATTTTCACATCCACAAATCCGATTGTGATGAAGTGCATCACCAGCCATGAACCTCACCGCACGTCACTGCTGACTTTCATCTGTGGCCAATGGTTACAATGTTATGAGTCGCCACCAGTCCCAAGAGTTACGGAGACAGAGTGCAAACCCTGGATTCGAACTCTTCTACATCGTAAATGTAGTCGCCGTTACAGGTTAGCAGAGGAAATGAAGCTTAAAACCGAAATGAAGCATCGCGATCGCTAACGACACCCTGAGCCCATTTTAAATGACCGCAGCTGCCTGCGATTCTCATTACCACCCCCTGCACGTTCCCTGGGTCAGAGACAAGCTAACATCTACGGTGGACTTCCACTGTGCACAAACAAACAGCGAACGGGACAGCGAGATGACGTTGTGCTCACCCTTTTCGGGAAATAGACGCGAGTGTTTGTTTCTGTCTTGAGCTGCTCCGCTGCCTCCCGGATCACAGACGCCACAAGCCGATTTCAAATTCAGGATGCGGGAAGCAGCCAATGGCTGAAGAGCACTTTCGCCCAATCAGCGGGAGGGACTTTAAAATGTTACCCAATCACAGGGGAGAAGGCGGGTCTTTGGCTTCTATGTTGACCAATCAACTTTGTCGTGACCTGTAACGTCAGAGTCACCCTGCACATGGTTTGGAGAGGAAAATACAGAAACAGTAACCTCCTATGCAAATACTACGACAACCTTGTTATAATAGATAGATAGATAGATAGATAGATAGATAGATAGATAGATAGATAGATTACGATATCGATAGATAGATTACGATATCGATTTATTTATTTATTTATTTATTTATTTATTTATTTATCTATTCATTCGTTTGTTCGTTCATTCGCTCATTTGTTCATTAGATAGATAGATAGATAGATAGATAGATAGATAGATAGATAGATAGATAGATAGATGGATTACAATATTGAATTATTACTATCTGTCTATGTATGTATGTATGTATGTATGTATGTATGTATGTATGTATGTATGTATGTATGTATGTTGTGTGTGTGTTTGTTTGTTTGTTTGTTTATTTACTTATCTATCTACAGTATCTATCTATCTATCTATCTATCTATCTATCTATCTATCTATTCATCTATTCACTCATTCATCTATTCATCTATTCATTCATTCATTCATTCATTTCATACTATTTCATTTCATTTTATTTTATGGCTGGGTGTGACGTCAGCCAGGCAATGGCATTTTCAGTGCAGGTTATGAATGCATGAATGCCTAACACAAAAGCATCCCCAGTGTTTTCCCAGACCGATGTCCCATCAAACAACACCAAAGCAGTACAGGTCGTCTGTGCTGAGTCTCTGGACATGGCTGCAAGATGTTCTCCAGGTCAAGAACGTCTGCTTTTAGAAACGTAATGACCACAGCTCTCCGCTGTTCCACATCCTCACACCAGGGACAATAAGACATTCTCCTCTGAAAGCCGCCCTGGTAAGTCCCACGATCACCACCAGCACAAGGCCTGAGCAAAGACGGGGGTGCAGCGAGAATAAACTCAACTGATTTCAACCACAGAGTCGACATCCCCTTTAATATCGGGTCACAGTTTCAGAGACTTAAAGTCACTTAAAGTCACTCACTGGGTCCCACTGTCACCAATGATACAGTTATAAACATCCTCGCCGTGTGTCATTTGTGGGAAACTTACCAGGAATATTGTACTGTATTTGAAAAACAAAAACACAACAATGTATCCAGTCAGTTATTTTTTGGATTTTCTGATTTTCTTGTCCGTTGCTCCAGTTTGGGACCACGTTTCTCTCCAACAATTTGTCTATATCTTTAAATACCACCTGAATTGACCTGCTTACCCATAATGCATCATTCACAAATTCAATGCTGGCATTTTAAAATGTCAGGACACCGTCGGTGTGGTTTTAAGGAGGCCGAAAAGATGCTGAGGCAGCACAAAAACATGCCGCACATAATGCTGCATTCCAGACTACTCGTAACTGGTAATTTATGAGTTAGGCACCGCCGTCTTCTATTGGTCTATCATTTTTAGGTACAAAAAATTCATAAGTGACGTCGAACGCGGAAGGTTTGGCTGTAGCCCCGCCCACTTTTAGCTGGTAAATTACGAGTTACGAGTATCCTGGAACTCAGCATAAATTACGCACTACATTGTACAGGCTCATCTTAGAATTTCACATAATCTCGCTGGTTGCAAGCATTTCATTGCATCTTTTACAGGAAAAGCGGCGTAGAGCAATAGAGTTTGATCTCTTTCTTGGCAGTGACGCTCCACCTGCCCGGAAACTCGCGCTGCATTTCCTGATTGATGGACTCAACATGGTCAAGCTGCTCCGCTAATGGGAAATGAGACCCATCGAAGGATGGTAAGACTTGTTATCGCTTATTTTGCTCCATGACAAACATGTGGGCGACCCGCCATGTTTTCAGCAGCCTGTGTGTCATTTCTTTTACTTGTTATTTTCACCATTTCTGAGTATGTTCTATCAAAGATTTGGGGGCAGATTTGAGTGATTCAGCTGTGCCGATCCTGATGTTTATATCCCTCCCGGTCTATGAATCAACCCGTCCCCCACAGTCGGAGTCCATTGTTAATGTTTACACCGCGTCGTGGCGGCGCGCTGCCTTTCCATTCATGTAATCATGAATATAAACAAGCCGCGATGACAAATGAAACAAACTAAATGATCAGCTGTCGTTTGCCAGCCTCTCTCAGCTATTACTGTTTCCTGTGTGCATGCGTGACTCACTGTGTTCCCGTCATTCATTCTGCACACACACACACACACAAACAAGCAGCATCTCGTTCCGAGCAGGGGGGAGGAGGAGTCAAAGGTCAGCGAGGTTCAGCACTGAATTTTATCGGCGTCCTTTCAGTTTAATATCAGTGCCAGCCAGTGATGGTGTGTGTGCACATCAGCTGGCCCCGACCGCTCACACACCCTCGGCCGCTGTCTGCACGAGGGGCAGTTGGAAAGTGGTGATGTCGGTAATGAGCGTTGAAAAACTTCGAAGCGGCCACCAAACACCTCCAGACGGTGATTAAGACGGCGGCGGAAGTGAGTGAGTGCGATTCAATCACGGCGGCATTAAATTTCCAATAAAGTCGATAAAAAGAAGACGTTTGCTCAGCCAGCCAGCACGCACCCCTCCTCACACACACACACACACACCTCGTTGAGATTGGATTAGTATGATTACACACTGATTTCGCCGCCTGGAGCTCAAGGATGATATGGATTTTCTGTGGGAGTGGGACTGGAAACTGAGAGACATCCCATAATAGCCGCCACAGTGTTACATCCTGCTCACATTAACATTCAACAGTTCAGACCTTTGGAGGCGTTATTAGTCTGCCGCGGCGAGGCCGTCACAGGCTAATTGGCACAGAAGTGGAGAGGAAGAGGAAGAGGAAGACACTGTCATCATTATTGCCCCCTTTTGCCCAACATGGTGAAAAAACTGCAACCTGATGACTTAGAGAAGCATAATAATTTTGGTTTCTGTCCGATAATATCCCATTGGTGTAAATATTATATTGTTTTTTTCGGCTTGCACGATACGGAACATTTGGTTCCGGCTCCGCCCCCAGTTTCCTGGCCACAGACTCCGCTACACACTTAGTCTTCCGGAGCCGTCTGCACATCACTTTAGCGAATCACCACGTATCTCGGCAGCACCACAAATTATACCCCCGCAACACGGGCGAAAGCCACCTAAATGCTGCCCGAAGTGCTTTTTACCGCCTCCTGGAAAATATGCAGGCGACTAAAGCGTGAGCGGGTTCACCCGCGTCTGTGGCTGACAGCCTGACGGGCGGCGGCGGCGGCCTAGCCGTGTTTTTCCAGTGAAAAGCCTCATTTTCTCATCTGCGTCCTCACTCGCCCGCCGTCTGCGAACTTTCCGTGCGGCCGACACAGAGCGGAGCCTCTCCCACTGTTATGGAAACACATTTGCGTCAGGCCGTCCACATTAATCGTCCCGTGGTCAACATTTCACCTGATGTTTACGTCCTCCCCTCCTCGCCCCCTATT
>OMPJ01039753.1:0-15000 GCA_900312935.1 Carapus acus | reverse complement strand
CATAAGTCTAAAATTTAATTGATTTGATTTTTATTTTGATTGTGGCTTTCATCGATATTGTTTTGTTTGAACCTGGGTTAACATCAAATCAGCCACTGTTCAAGATACATTTCATTGTGTACAATTGATAAACTGAAACACATCTGAACCCCAGTCACCAAAGCAGCAACAGAGGAGATACACTCTGGGCCAGGGGGGAGTAAACCTGCTTTCCGTACCTTCCAACTCTAAATGAGTCAGCCCTCTCAAGTCTGTGTGTAGACACAGATGAGTCAGTGTCTGGCACTGTGTACTTTGGAATTCAACCCACACCTGATTCTGATGGAAATGGCTGAGGATGAGTTTGCATTTGTTAATAGCTTGTCCATGCAAGCTCTTCTCAGATTTTATTCTGTAGGGAGAATTTTTCATCTGTGGAGAAACAAAATGAATCAAATTAAACTTGTCTGGTTTTGTTAATCTGCATAAATGGGACATTGCTGAATTCATCATGAAGCGGTTGATCACCTGTGCAGAAAAGGATGCTGTGTGCAGACTTGGTCACCTTTTTTTCGTCCTGTCTCTGTAGTTGTTGGAGATATACAGAGATCGAATCATTTACTCAAGTGACAGAATATTACACAATGAAATGTAAAAACGCAAAACAAACAATGTATGAAAACAAGAACAACAACATGAAATAAGAGTGCACAAATGATTTACAGTATCCAGCTGAGCTGGTGAATATTACACTGATTAGAGTTGTCACCCCTTAGTTGTCCTTTACAAAAAGAAGTTTTGTCATTTATCCAACCCCTCAACCCCCCACCACACACACACACACACACATTCCAGAGCAGCGACTGTCCATACTTAAATCCTGATCCTCGCAATTTCATTAAAGCTACTAAACTGAACATGAACCCGCTCATTGATGCAGCAAAATGAATGTATCCATGTGAAGTGTGAAATGGCAGTTGGCTTTCAGAGACTGCAAGTTTTGAGACTTGTGATTCTTGCCTCATTCCAGTGGGCTGATAAAATAACCGCTGTGAATGTGTTTCTGAGTTGGTAGGTGTTCCCCTAAGTTTTCTCTGGTGGCCAGAGGTTATTTATAAGTGAAACATGCAGAATAACCTCCACCTCCTCCTCCACCACCTCCTCTTCCCTTATACTAACACATACTTACACACACACACACACACACACACACAATCACACCATGTGGTCTGGGGTTTTGTTACTAGGCTATGGGGCACCAACAGGCAATAACCAAGGGCTTATCACTGCCATCTTCATGCCTCTGCAGACGGGGGCCCGAAAATTTGTTTGTTGCCCTCATTTGTTTGCCACAAGTGAGCCCCAAACGCTGGACATTAGTCAAAGTCTACCTGTCCTCATCATCGTCCCCCTTCATCTGTCAAATCACTGTGCCTGTTGGTCTGTGGTTTGGCTAACGTGTCATTGGATGGAAGCGCTGGGGCAAGAAAGTTGTAGCTTAATGGGGGCAAGAACGCTCTCTCATTCTACGCCTTCGTCTCTGTGGTTAGAAGGGGTAAAAGTCACTGTGTCACAGGTTCTTGTCACAGCCGCTTCATTCGTCTGGGCTACCAACAAACTACAGTTGCGTAGAAATTAGCTGTTTTTTTTTTTTTACCTAATGATTACAATCTATGTTATCAGTCCACAACCTCATTTCGTTGCGTTTTCGCTTTGCCTTGCCTGGCCTCAACGCGTGTATCTTGATGAAAAACCACTTCCTAGCCAGCAGCAAGTCTACTGAAGCTGACAGGCACAGTTTGCTCTGAGGTTTATGCGTCGCGCTCAGAGATTTAAGCTTTTATGTTTCAGACCATGGTCGCAGTCCTCCGCAACATGGCGGCACATCTCCGTTCTTGCCACTGTGGGAGGTTTGTAAACATAGCGGGGAAAAGTGTGTTTAAAACTAGAGAAATGTGACACAACTGTTCTGCCTGGTACTCTGATATACAATGGTCCATTTGGCAGCAATATCCTACTGTAGCAACACTGTCCAAAAAAAGGTATTGAGATCATGTATATAATGCGCTACTGTACTCTACTGTACTATACTGTACAAAACTACTCTATACCCTATTTACAGGTACGGTAGTTACTCCTACTTATGTCTTACAGAGGGGCAGGAGGGTTGTTCTGACGTTGCCCGTCCCAATCATAAGGACATTGCCAATTGTCCTCAGTCGCCTCCCTTCTTCCCTCTGTGCCACCGTGCTGCTGGAATGAATCTAAAGACAGCAGATTTTGAGGTTATTGAGGCAGCCCGAGACGTTTGGCGTCCCCAGCCACAGCCTGACACCTGGTGACACGCAGATGAGCGTCAGGAAGTCGTATAAACTGCCTCTTTTTGTGTTTTGGAAGAGGCAACCATCCGAAAAGATAGGGCGTATTGTAGGATTAAACAAGCTCACTTGTTTTGACAAGTGACTCGAAGGGGAGAATGTTACTGAGACTTCAGAAACTCGGGCCCAAGTCACCACAGTAATCAAATACTCTCTCAACTTTAACCTCAACCCTCTGTGCCACGTGGCAGCCCTCACCTCGATGTTCTGGTCTGGCTGCAGAGTTTTCCCGCACAAGCTTCACCTTTGTCGCAGTGTGTAGTTGACACCTCTGAAGGTGTGATTTTTGAGGTTTGAAAAGTGAAGCGCTCTCCTCTCCCCCGCGCATGCCTCCCCCTACCCTCCCCGAATCCTGCAGATGTCTTTGCTAAGGAAGGTAAAAGTCACATTTTTACTGTTGAAGCTGACAGGCGGTCCCCATCCCCAGGGCCCCGGGAGGAAATAAAGCACAAATGACATGATTTTAGCCTCATGTCCTGAAATGTATCTTAAACGTTTGAACAGTTTGATTGTTTGAATCCAACCGTGCCGCGTCCCAACATAGCCAAGTTCTGTCAGTGATGTTGTTTGACTTGAGAGGCCTGCAGCCTGGAAAACTTGCAATCATTTTAAAAAGCATCAGCTTGTATTATTATCAGTCCATTTAAGTTAATTGTTTCTGTGTTGGTTGTACTTGGTGGACAAATGTTCTGCCCAAAGTGAGTAGCACTCATTCAAATGCTTAGTGTATTTTTATCATTATCATTGCTGTCAATATATTTTTGGCATCATCAGCATTGTTGAAATATTTTACTATTAGCATGTCCATCCTTTTTAACTCAGACGAGTCATGTCTGATCAGAAGCACCCGACAGAAGTCTTGGCCCTGGTGGCAGTGAAAGCACCATCACCACACCATATTGAATCCAATGGGTGGTTCAATGAATTTTGAGATAAATCGGTGTACTAGCACAGTACTTAATGTTGTGGCTGGTGGACCAATTGTTTAAGAGTATCAACCAAATACTTTGCCTTGATTAACACTTAGGTTGTTCATTTTGTTTTGTTCCCACCAGAAAGAGGAGGGAAAGGTCCAAGGCCAACTTAACCACACGGACTCCAGTCAGTACATCCGTGACCTGAAAGACCAGATAGCCGAGCTGAAGCACGAGGCAAGTGGAAGCACCTATATTTGCTTGAATTCTTGTGCAAACAGCGTTCAAAGCATAAATCTGTTTCTTTTCCGAGGCCCGTAACCTCTGCGAGCACCCGCTCATGCCTTAGAAGCCGCTCAGATTCTGTTGTTGCTATTTCTTTGATTTTAAGGACCGTGCCCTTTCACAAAGATTTCCCTTTGCCTCAGAAAGAGATTGCTCGAAGTGTCAACTACACCCAGAGACTTCCTGTGCATACACAAATACTTTCAATAACCCTCTTACACAATCTTGCCGAGGAAGTATCGACTGGGCCTTGGGGAAGAAACCGGAGTGGAACGCCGTGTTAAAATGGTCCCATCGTCTAAAAATAAATCTCATACATTGATAAGACACCTTAGTCTCTCAACCTCAATGCAATCTCGACTGAAGCTCCTCCCACGCACTCAGTAATGGGGTTGCTGTCGGTTTTCACCCAACGACTGTGTTCTACAACTTTAAGAATTTATTTGTTCCCCCTCAGGAACAACACCACTGTGGCAGCATCTGGAGGTTTTTAGTACCCTTGCAAAACAAAGGTCGATCAGTGGTTTAACTCCACTGTGCTCGGTGTCTTCCGCTCGCGTCTTAACCCGACGCAGGAGTTATATTAGGCTTGATGGTCAGCCAGTGTTGAAGAAGAGTCTCGGTATGAATCATGCTACCGTGGCCGCGACTCGCTTTTCGGATATTTCTGAGGCCCACGGTCTCGGTCTCTGGCTCTTCAAGAGAAAACGCAACTATCTGGAAATTGAGACTAAAGCTGCTCAGCACCTTCTTTGCAACAGGAAGGCGTGCACAGCGACTAGGTAGAGGTGACGACATGCGGACAGGGTTTTTGTCCCATAAGTGTGTGTCCTCTATCTCTTATGCTGCCCTCTGAATGCCTCTCTTCCCTACATGTCTGTCTGTTGCCTGGCGGCAGGCCGACTCAGGTGAGTGCTGACACGGCACAGACGGGTCACGTGACCTCAGTGGTTTGAAACCCTTTGACACACTTCGCTCTCATTTCAACCAATCCGAGTTCTGACTGAGCTGCTCCTTTTGAATTATCCCCCTCATTTATCATCGTTTTTGGACGTGCATGGTTGGATGTCCATCACCAAACGTTCCTAATGACTTTTTGCCCTTGCATGTCGTGGCCTTATGTGTTTTCCCGCCCCAGTGAGAGATGTCTTTACAAACGTTGGGGTCCTTCCTAATGTTCCTCTCCCCCACCCGTGCAGATTTGCTGCTTAAAAGGCCAGAGGGGCTTGGCAGGCCAGTCCACTTTTGACGGAATCCACATAGTCAATCACTACGTGGAAGATGAGGAGTCCTACCAGTCCTCCGACGACGAAGAAGGAATCGGTGACTCCGACCTCGCTGACGCCCAGAGGACGAGCATGAGCGGCCGCGTCCGGCTTCATCCCTCCCTCGGGGACGCCGACAGCGACGAGGAGGACGACAGAGAGGCGCTGCAGCTCACCATGCCAACCAGCAGCAATCACAAGTCCACCACCGTGTGACAGCGCAGACAGATTTCTGAATGTAGTGGTTCTGTATCTCCGAATCACCGCAACAATCATTTCACACCTCGAGCATAGCAGACGCTCGCCGGCGGCTTTTCAACTCCGTTTCATCATTTCATCCCCCCGGCTGTCAATGGCGGCCACGAAGGCTGAAGCGTCGTTCTTCTGTGCCGTGGGCAGGACCGACATATTTAAGTTTTCAGAGCTTGTCTCGCACTCTGCAAAGACTGAGACTGGAGGACCGGTGGGGACCGGTGGGGACGGGGGCATGAGGTGGGTCTTCCTCCTGTCCTCCAATGGTACACCTCAGACAGAGACTGCAATACAATAAAACCATTTTATGCTACATGACATGTTATGCAACGTGTTTTTATATTTTTAAAAGCATTTTATGAATGAATATGGAAATGTATAATGCTGTTACTACTATGTGTCTGTCAAAGAGGGAATGTGTGACTGAATAACATGTGTATGTCTCTCTCTCTCTCTCTCTGTAACATACTGTATAGCCCCAGTATCAACAGCTCTCACACAATGTGTGTCGATGTGAGATAAGTGTTGAGTTGTTGGCCTTAGCACGCATCTTGTGCCTTCCTCAAGGGCTGCTGCAACCAGACCAGCTTCACTTTTGTAGATATGTAAATGTATATCTATTGCCTGTCTGATGTTGAGACTGTGATGTACAAATCATACAAAAGGGACATCGTCCTCTTCCTAACGCACATGACAAATTCCGTTTTTATTTAAAGGGTGAGAGGGGGTGAGAGGGGGTGGGAGGTGCAACCGGGACGAACTGTTCAATAGGGAGAGAGAAAAACGGCCTTATGGAAGGGAGCAGGGCGGGCACGTTGCTTGAAATCAGGGGATTTGTGACTTGATGTGGCTGTTGTGCTAGATGGGGGGGGGTCATAGCAACACAGGAAACAGCCGGCCTCTGAGGCCGACACAGCTGAAGCCCCGCGGGAGTAAAACTGGGAGATGATATTCCAACGGCACATTTGTTGTAAATGAGCAAAAAAAAAAAAACATGTTTGAATCTTTCTGTTTTTTTTATTTTGGCTTGTTTTTGGCAGTGTTACCAAAGCAATTGACGAGTCCCACTCCACTGCATCTGCAGAGGTGCACTTTCCTCTTCCTTCTGTGTCTGTCTTTCTTTCTCTGTCTGCCTCTGTCCCCCTTTCTCTCTCTGTCTCTCTCTGTCTCTCTGGATTCAACACTAAACTCGTCACTATGTGAATGACGTCACATTACATTTGTCTGTGGAGTTTGAAATTTAACTTCTCACCCCCAAACTTGTAATCCTGTGTCCTTTTTAATGGGAGAGGAACCTGTTAAGGCACTTTTGTGTGTGTGCGTTTGTGCGCATGTGCGCGCACGCTTTTGTGTGTGTGTGTGTTTGCGCGCGCGGAGAGACGATGCACACAAACGCACCAACCCACTGCAGCACATTTTGGACGCTGCCTCGAGATTTTCGTGCGTTTGTGTGTGTGTGTGTGTGTGTGTGTGTGTGTGTGTGTGCGCGCGCGCGCGTGTGTGTGGGAGAGAGAGAGCGATATGCAATAAAAAATAACCTGTCTCCTTACCGCTGTGAGCGCTGTGTTTAGTGCGTTTTTATGAGACGAAGTCGCTCAGATCAGCTGTGGGCAGGAAGTGATTTCTTCGCGGTTTGCAGCCTTCGGGGCTGCGTTAACCATTTTGTGCACGAAACCACATTTCAAAAGCTTAGTTTTTCTCCACTAAGAGCTCAGAAGATTCTGTGTTTTTCCAACGAGAAATCATCCTAAATTTGTGGGGATTTTCCAAAACGACCGGATTGTCATCAACATCACTGGTGTTGCTACTACTAGTGATAATACGGTAATAATGATGATAATAAGACAACCATTTTAATCCGATCCAACGATTCAAAACTAAATCGTCTTAATTCATTAATTACACCTTTACTTGTAGATTTCACAGATGCAGCTTTGCCCTCATATGATCCATGGGTAGTTTATTTCAGAACGAATTTCACACAGAATAGACAGTTATTCAAATGACTTCACGCTTTGAACCATCATTTGTCACCAAAAGGTATTTATTCCTATTTTCTTCCAATCTCTAAATTGTTCCGGTTTGTCTCTACGCAATCGGGGCCGATGTCTCCATCCCTCCCGCAGCAGCAGGACGCCGGGCGGGCGTGGGGTCTCGCTGTCTCCGTCGTGCGTCTCTGCGGCGTTTTATCGGCTTATGCTGCGACCTGGTGCCGGATGTGGCGGCCTGTGCGCGGCTAATCACGCCGGGGCACCTGGAGCTTTGATTTCCTGTCCGTTAGCCATGCACGGCTGCTGTTTCTGGACCCTTAAAAAGCCCCGGATGCGATTCAAACAGAATTTAAATCATAGTTAGAATTTTTTTAAAGCCCTTCGATCCGACTGTCCACGGTCCTCGTGTTTACTTTGAGGAGGGACTGAATTTACCAGGAGGAACACAACGCGTAACCAGATTTTTTTTACGGAGGCAAAAAAAAAAAATCTAAATAAAACTGCCCACTTTGCTATAAATCGGGATGAGCAATTCATAAGCGATGTTTTTTTTCCTGAGACGTTTTATTTCTCTCAAACACCCCTTCTTTTAAAAAGCATCCATTAGTATCAGACCACACTCTGTAACGATGTTTTTGTGAGGGCCCATAGACGCGCTGTGGCCTATTGTTCGCGCGTAATGACTCCAAACGCTCCGCGTAATCTGCGTCCGCGGAGGCGAACAGAAAACTCCTTGTCTGGGTGTCTTCCTTTTCGGCTTTGATCGCCATGGTAACGCGAATCCGTCACCCCCGGGTGGTATAGCGGGCGCTGAGTGTCCGGATAGTGGAGGGAGGACGTAGCGCGCCATTGCTGACGTGACGTGCGCCTGATAGATGCGAAATGTTTTCTCCAATGTGTTTTTATTTTATCGCACCGCCTCGCTGACCCACCCACCCAAAAACACCAGGGGTGCGTGTATGTGTGCGCGCGCGCGTGTCGCTTCCTTGCTCTGCAGGTTGAGTAGCTGATAAATGGCGCTGATAAGAGCAGATTAATCTGCAGTCGCGCTCACGCACTCGGAGGCGAACGGGTAACATCAATCCAGGGGGACAGAGACTTTTTTTCAGGCCGGGCGCACTGAAGCGAGGGAATCTGTTTTGGAATCCCCCCTCCATCCCCCCCACACACACTCACACACCTCCCCTCACCTCCTGCTGCGTGACACCTGCTCTCCCGACACCTGGCAGGCGTGCGGCTGAACTGCGCATGCTCCGCACTCAGGTTTATCTGAGCCCCAAAGCGCTCCGGGCGGCGCGTCTTTCCCCAGTAAAGATCGGATCTCAGCCGGTGCTCACACACATACAAACACACTCACATCGGCACCCCAAGCTGACAGCAGCTAAAGCAGGAGTCGAAGCAGAAGCAGGACAGCGGCCGTCGCACTCTTCAGGCCAATTTTTGTGCTCGCGCGCGTGTGTGTAATTTTTTTGCGCGTCTTGGCGTTTGGAGATGCCTCGGTCCTTCTTGGTGAAGAGTAAGAGGGCGCACAGCTACCACCAGCCCCGAGCCCTGGAGGAGGACTACAGCCGCCTTGACACGATTCTGGCGCACATTTGCGCAGGTATGGACCGGGATTGATTAACATGGTGTCGTCGTTGTAGTTGTTGTTGTCGTCGTTGACACTATCGGGTGTTTGTGTCAGTAAGACTGAAACTATCAAGATCGATTCCAAAATCAGACTGTAGAAAGTCATTCAAAATTGTTCAACATTTAAAAAACAGGTTGAAATCTGAATTTCAAACGAATTTCTCATGTAACATGTTTGTATTTTGGGTTTAGCTTTTTTGTGTTTACTGTGTGTGTTTGTGTGTGTGTTCATCACACTGGCTCTTAAATCGCTATTACTCTCCTGACATCCGTTTAATTTAAACTTTGTAGAATAGGGACATTCCAACAACTTCGATCGAAATCACAATTTTACCAGATTTTATGTTCTCTGTCTGCATTTGTGACATTTGACCAGATGCAGGATGCTCACGGCGCTTTGTGTGTGTGTGTGTGTGTGTGTGTGTGTGTCTGTGTCCGTCCTGCCAGAGGCGGACAAGCTTCCCGAGGACGGCTGCAGTCTGCCGGGGGACAGGTGTGACTTCTCCCCGGACTCCCACATCGTCGATGCGGATTTTTCCCCCAAATCGTCGCTGAGCTGCGCCGACAGCGTCTATGGACGCTCGACTGAATACGAAGACTTCTGGAGGCCTCCGTCCCCGTCTGCCTCTCCGGGTACAAACCACCTCCTTCACACATATTTCAGTCAACCCCACATTAAGATACTGGTTGGTGTTCGGAAGCGCATTTGTGATATTTTACAGCATATTTTGAAATGTGTGTTAATATTAACACCGTGTTTGTCACTGATTTTCTGTGTTTTTCATATTTGTTCAGTCATTCTATCGTGTTATTCATGTCGGAAATAACATTTAATGTCAAAGTTAAGGAATTCGAATCTGAATTGCTGGATTAATCATAACATATAGCAACAATCGCGATAATCGTTATTATCATCTGTGTCATTATCATTGTTATTATAATAGTAGCGGTAGTAGTAAGTGCGCCATTATTTCATCTCATCTCATCATCACCAAAATCACCTAATTCTGTGTAATCTTTTGTGTAAAATGTGTAAAATGTTCATCTGAGCATATGCAGAGAGAGAGAGAGAGAGAGAGAGAGAGTGCGGTCTGTCCCGCTCTTCGATTCGTTTTTCTTGTTAGTTTTATTGCGGCCTGTGTCTTCGCGCTGTGCCCGCTGTGTGTCCACACACACAGAACAGAAATTACATTGAGTTGACTTTACGGTCAAATGATCCAGACTCCGCGGCTCTCTGGTTCCCTAAACCTCCTGCCACACCAAAACTTCCACTGAGGGCCTAACGCCTGTCCTCCTCTATCTCCAGTCGACTCTGAGAAGTCCTTGTCCCTCCTCGCGGACGAGTCCCACTCTCTCGGCGCTGCCTTCCGTCCCTTCCCGTGGAGCGGCTACCCAGGCCCGCAGCTTCACTACCCGCACACGGCCGCGTCCTTCTACCGGGAGCGCGGCCCGCTGGAGGACCTATACGCCGACAGCGTCCTGGGGCGTGAGGACACCTACGGGGACTACAGAGGGCGCAGCGCGCCTGCGCAGGAGACCCACGGCAAAGCCCACAACCCCACGGCGCAGTCCGACCTGTTATGCCCCAGTCTCTTCCTCGGGGGGGCGTACAAGTGCATCAAGTGCAGCAAGGTAACAGAGACAACAACAATATAAACAACAACAACTGCAACTCATAATCCACGTTAATCTGAGTTTATTTGTATCTCGATCTCTGCGGGCGCAGGTCTTCTCCACCCCGCACGGTTTGGAAGTTCACGTCCGCAGATCGCACAGCGGCACCAGGCCGTTCGCGTGTGACATTTGCGGCAAGACATTCGGCCACGCAGTGAGTCTGGAGCAGCACAAGACTGTCCACTCACAGGTAAAGACCTCCATCCTCATCATCCTCATCCTCCTTATCTGGGGTGATGGAGGAGAAGGGGTTGAAAATCAAAACAAAACTCGTAACTCAGGAATCGTCTGTTCTCACGCAGGAGCGAAGCTTCGACTGTAAAATATGCGGGAAAAGTTTCAAGAGGTCGTCCACGCTGTCCACACACCTGCTCATCCACTCCGACACACGGCCGTACCCGTGCCAGTACTGCGGGAAGAGGTTCCACCAGAAGTCCGACATGAAGAAACACACCTTCATACACACAGGCAAGTGGAGGATCGACACGGGGATTGATCTTGACGCGTGGATGAGACTCAAGTGCGCCATCGGCGAGATGATAGGGGGAATTCACGTGTATGTGCGTGTGTGTGTTTCAGGTGAGAAGCCGCACAAGTGCCAGGTGTGTGGAAAAGCGTTCAGCCAGAGTTCCAACCTCATCACGCACAGCAGGAAACACACGGGCTACAAACCGTTCGGCTGCGACTTGTGCGGCAAAGGCTTCCAGAGGAAAGTGGACCTGCGGAGACACAAGGAGACGCAACATGGACTGAAATGAGCGGCTCGCGGGTGCTTTAAATGGATTTAAGAGTTAAAAAAAACACCAAGAGCGGAATACGAGGACAACGAGGGCGGTGGGAAGTTTACCGTAATGTTTAATGGACGCGCAGAGGAAATGCGAGAGAAGTCCATCTGCACGAAAAACCGAAAACACGCACCGCGGTGTGGACAGACCAAAGATAAGCTGACGCACAGAGATTAGTCCAAAACACGGCCCAGTTGAATATTTTGAATTTTTTTCTTTTTTGTATTTGTATGAATCCGCTTTAGATGGCTGCTGCATCAAGTGTCTTTGCGTCGCTTGCACGAAGCGATGCAAATCAGCGCCGCTCCACAGATAAGAAAGAAAAATGTTTTCCATGCACAGGGACGGATGGAGGCAAAACAGCCTCTCCACTGTGTGATTTTACCACTTGGAGGGTAAAAGGCCGGGCCCGCACACGCACTCACACACACACACACACACACTTTATATTTTGCACTGTTTTCCTGTCAGCAGGGTGAACTTTTTTTCCTGACGTTTACGGATATGAGCATCATTTATCTTAGTTTTCCGGTTTGGAGGAAGTGACTTTCAAATAAAACGTGAAAGAAAACCAAGTGAAAGCGGGTCATTACATTATTTCTCCCAAATGTTGCGGAGGACTGTTGGAAATTTTCCTGCTGCCTTCTTTGCACTTCAAATCGCTTAAGAAGTCAGTAATATACTTTAAAACCCCAAAAAGGCGACCTTAAAAAACGCATCTAAATTTTGAAAAAATTCAAAATACGAAAATCCTTACAAGTCATTTTATTCTGAGCTCTCTCGTGTATTTCAGTTTAATGGCAAATACCTCACATTGAATGTCGCGGTTTAAGAGCGTCATTCGCCTAACAAATATCTAGAAATACCTGTAGGCGAACACACAAAGAAAATAGAAAGGAAAAGAAAAAACAGCCGATATTTCAGCGTGCTTCTTACGCAAAAAAACACACCCGAATTTAATTTCTAATGACAAACAATATCATTTCTTTGAACATGAAAAACCTGGGGCGGACTGTAAATGTCAGGTAATTAAAACTGCCTCCCTGTGTTTATGTCGCTGTGTGCGTCTCCTCCTATGTGTGTGCGTGTGTGTGTGTCGTGCTGGCGATTCCGCCTCGGGCCGCTGTTTGTTTTGCCCATTGTGCAGGTGTGTTTGAACCTTAAACACAGTTTGAGCTGATTTAACCGTCCGCCACATGTCCTCCCCTCGCAGCGCGCCTGTTTTGGGGGCTAAAAGCGAGGTCTCCCGCACAAAGCTGGATCACCATCGATCCCGGATTAGACGGAGCTGCTGATGCTGCTGTTGTTATTGTTGCTGTTGTTTGTCTGAGCGGAACAGTGGCGAGTGATGAGAAGGAAAAGTGAGCTGTGGCCTCTGGGTTGCATCGCTGGAACATGAAACCAGCTGAGGCAGGGCTCAAAATATCAACGTGTGTGTACAATACACAGAATTATACAGAAATCTATGTGAACCTCCTCTATTTGGCAGGGTGATGATAATAAAAACAATCAGGAACTTTCCTCTCTTGTTTATCTTCTCAGCTTTTTTAGAAAAATCCATGGGGAGATACACACACACACACATAAAGATGCTTGGGGAGAAAGAGTTAACATCTAAATAAACATCTACATATAAACAGATTTTTCTGTTGAGTCTTAGACATCAAATTTACACAAATTAGTAAATCGGTTGAGTGTTGAAGGAGTGGATGAAGATGAGGGTTAGGGTTAGGGTTAAGGTTGTTGCAAATTCAGGGCAAAGTGCATGTGTGTGCGTGTGCGCATGTGTGTGGTCAACCAAAACATTCCAAATCCAACTCTCAGCATTTCTTCTTTCACATACACACACACAGCAGCTCGTTACAGCATCGCTGTTGCTTTTTCTGAGATTTTTTTTTTTTTTCAAGAAAATCTGGCAAAGAATCTTCCAGCTAAAATCATCGCTTGCACCATTAGGGCCGTGGCCGGATTCCCTCCCATCCCCCCCGTTACCTCGCTGCCCCCGGGTATATCAAATATGAATAGACTATAGCTCCATTGATTTGTGTGGCTGAGTAATCAGAGCACTGCAGTCGGAGGCTCCAACACAGGCCTTGCATCTTGCACCCCCAAATGTGTGCTGACGCCGGGCTTGTCCATACATGCACACACACACACGCACACACAGATTCACGCACGCACACTGCTGCACACTCCCCAACTCCCCTTACCTCCCATGCAGTAGTGCGAGGCATTCGCATTAATGGCTTCTGGTAGACATCACTGCGTAATTAGAACGTTTAGTAATCGTGGGTTTTCTTCGCGGTTTTCATCCAGCAATCCATTATTCATTGCAAATGAAATATGAATTGCCAAAGAAAGCTCTTAAAGGAAACATTTTGCTCTTTGATTTGTGCTTCTTCAACAATTCAAAAGCTGAGTTTTCCCCAATTGTGTGTTGCTAGGCGGAATATTCACCATCACTTCTACGGCCTTGTTTCTGAAACTCAAGATTTGTTGATTTCCAGTCGGCGGAAGCGTGTAACCTGAGTGCCGAGTGCGGTGTTATTATCTGTGGGAATCAAAATGTTCCAGCAGATGATATGTGTCTGAGCTAAGCAGCAAATCTCATGATTTGTGTCATGACACACTGGTGTGGAGCAGGTGAAAGATCAGACCCGCTGCCCGCACACACATCTGCACGGAGGAGCTGCGAGATGAGAGAGCAAATGTGATTGTTTCCCCTATGCCACCTGCTGAGTGTGGCCTCATAATACTGCAGCATTTGTTGCCATGCAGCCATCAGCGAATTTCACACTGGTTTGACAAGTCACACATACACACACACACACAGACTCACACAAACACCAATCATGGAGCTGACAAGCAATGTTTATTGGTACGCAGGTAAGGAAGAGCAGAGATTATGGTGATACAACAAATAGGAGACGTACGCAAGAGCAAATGTTTCAGAATTGGCTCTGAAATACACACACGCACCAAAAAAGAGGGAGAGAGAGAAAGAGAGGGAGCAAGATAGAGAGTCAGAAGGACAGGAAGAGGGAGAAAAAGAGGGTAAGGAGGAGAAAAAGGGAGGGAGGTACAGGAGGAAAGAGAAAGGGGGAAAGAAAAGGTAGAATGACAGTCTGAGAAACAGGAAGAGAGAAAGAAAGAGACGGAGGGAAAGATAGAGAGAAAAAGAGTAGAAGGGCAAGAGACAAGACAGCAGATATGAAAGATGGGGACAGAGTGAAAGCATCAGTGTCAGAAAGAAAGAGAAAGAGAGTGGGACAGAAAGAGATAGAGGCAGAGAGAAGGGAGGGAGGGAGAGAGTCAAAGAGACAGAAATGAGGGGAAAAAGCCAAAGAATATGAAAGAGAGAGAAAGACAGAGAGAGAGAGAGAGACAGGAGGATATAGCAGTGGAGACAGAGGGAGAAAGAGGGAGCGATGGGGTGAGAATCAGTGCGACAGAAGACAAATGAGAGAGAGTAAGAGAGTGTTGATAGAGTCGGAGAGACAGTTAGAGAGAGTAAGAGTAATGGAGGAAGGTAGAGAGACAGAGAGAGAGAAAGGCCGAGGGAGAGAGAGAGAGGGAGAGAGGGGGAACAAGAGTAAGAGGGACAGAATAAGAGATAAAAGGGGGAGAGAGAGATAGAAGGTGAGAGAGAGAGAGGGGAGAGATGAAGGGGGGAGACAGACAGACAGGGAGGGAGAGAGAGAGAGAGAGAGAGGGAGAGAGGGGGATAAAGAGTAAGAGGGACAGAAAAAGAGATAAAAGGGGGAGAGAGAGATAGAGAGAGAGAGAGAGAGAGAGAGAGAGAGAGAGACCGTCCACAGAATGCGTGACTGGAAAATCGATACACGCTT
>OMPJ01039750.1:0-14693 GCA_900312935.1 Carapus acus | reverse complement strand
AAAGACAGGGACAAAATGAGAGAGAGAGAGAAAGAGAGAGAGAGAGAGAGAGAGAGAGAGAGAGAGAGAGAGAGAGAGCGTGTGTGTGTGGAGAGAAGAGTGTCAGTGAGTGAATCTCAGCTGGGCTCTGTTGCCCTGAGGAAGTTACGCGGCACACAGTTTCTCTTTGTTTTCACACGCACTCAGTCGGCCACATACTTGAACGCGTTTTCCCTCCTGGCACAAAAACACCTCGAACTCGTCCTCACTTTGTTTTGTTTTTCTGCCCTCCCGCCTTTCTGCAATCTGTCCTTCGCACCTGTTTCAAACCAGCGCTGAATGGCGGCCCGCTTCCGATATTCATTAGCATTAGCATATAGATCCTTTTTTTCGTGAATGTGAGTGGAAACAAAAACATCTCCTCGTGTCCATGTGTGTGTCTCCTCTAATGCACATTTGTATATTTGTATGACTGCAGGTCTTTGTTCTCACCGTGAGCGTGTGTCTGTCTGGCTCAGTGTTTAAATGGATTTTCCAGAAGCCTACAGTCCTGCTGCCATGTGTGAGAGGTTCTTTCCCTCTTATATTGGCCATGACACCCCCGCCCCCTCCTCTCCGGCTGCACAGCATGGCAGCCGGCACACACCTGCTGCAGCGTAAACACACCTGCAGCGCGGCAAAGGCGCGGAAAGCTCGGGCATGGAAAACCTCAGAGCAGACGAGAGTAGACAGGAGGAGACAACCTGGGCCGCTAACCGTCTCCAATTCCATCGACACTTATGGGAGTGCCGTGTGTTTTATTTCATTGTTTCATACGATACTGTTAAAATACATTGTGGAAGAGAGAGAGAGAGAGAGACAGAGAGAGAGAGAGATTGAATGGACATGTGTAATACAGTAGAGCAGCGATCTCAAGTATTTAAAGTTTCCCCAGACCGTCGATAAATCGCACATACAACAAAACCTATCGACCATTTTGAATCTTTTGAAAATAATTATTTCCAAGCCTATGAAACAGCCAAACCCAACACTTCATATAGTTTCTCTCATATTAAATCCAAAATCAATATCCAGTTCAATTACTCTCACCCACAAGGGTGCAAACATAATTGCACGTCCTGTGAAACTTCAACTCATTCCCTGCGTTCTCCACCACAGGAACGTGGTGTGTGTCTGTGGAAGCAGAGACACACACCGTGCCGCCCTCCCTCGCCACACCGTCACTCGATAGCCCGTAAACTGCTCCGAGACTCTCGACAGCTACAAAAACACAAGCATCTCAGAACAATTAAGTATTAAAACGGGGGCGGAGATGGATGGCAAAGGCGAGGAGGAAGGAAGATGGCCGCCGGGCAGCCGTGGTGCGATTCATTTGGTGTGTTTGTGTGAGTTTGTCACCCCGAGGCGACGGCTGACAGGTGCTGAAAAGACGTCCAGGAGGAGACATCGGACGATGATGGCTTACAGATGATGGACACTTTTTTCAGAACAGGACTGAGCTCAGTCGGCTCCCTCGTGTTGGTCATGGAACCATTTCTCTATTTCTCTGTTCATTCACACCTTTTTTCTCACTCTCCTCTCTCCTCTCTCTCTTCCCTCTCTCCCTCCTCATGTTTTTTTTAATGGTCTAACAGGACACAGAGTTGGAAAGGGGAAACCAAACAACAAAATCATTTGTTGTTAGTTTTTTTCTATGTTTTTTTCGATTTGTTGTTGAGTTTTTTTTCTAATTTGGAGTCTGACAAAGGGGCTGAAACAACTTATGTTTCGTGTTGCTTTGGCAAGACAGACTTGTAAAAGAGACATTGTGCCTCATAGTTACAGGAAACACTATCTGGACATGAGCTATTGTCTGCGTGTGTGTGTGTGTGTGTGTGTGTACGTGTGTGTGTGTGTGTGTGTGTGTATGTGTACGTGTGATGTATTCCAGGACTTTGTCTGCTAGTTAATCAATATTAGCGAAGCTGTCGCTGGCTGGTCGGTAGATCATTCATCCTCCAAGCAGGACAGGAATATCTAAGGTCATATTGCAGGACACACACCCAAACACTCACACACACAGACACATAGAGGCACACACGCACGCACACACACACACAAGGAGACACCGATACCCCATCAGAGGCCTGGGCTCATTTGGCATGAACCTATAGGGCAAAATGAGTCAACCTGATCATATTCATGAGAAGTTTCCACTTTCCCCATAAGCACTCCCAGAATACACACACACACACACACACACACACACAAACACACACACACACACACACACACAGCAGGTTACATTGCAGTCCAGTGATTTTCGTTGGACATTACATGTAACTATATTCCATGCATAATTTGGCAGTGCTCGGGGCTCAGCAGTGGATATGAGCCCCACTTCTCTAAACAACTGAGGAGTCCTTTTTATGACCCAAAAATACATACAAACAACTTAACAGTGAAGTCTGCCAGTCCTACGTTTGAAGTTCTGTTGACCGTGGTGACACTTCTGGGACTTGGGTAGATCGGGGGACGCGGGGTTGCTAAGGTGGGGGTTGAAGGGGTCTGAAGAAGTTTAATGTTGTTTGAGAGGATGGTATCTGTATTTTCCCAGCTTCTCCGAATGCGACAGGCTGATGTGTGTATGTGTGTGCGTGTGTGAGCACACACATTGATGTGTGCATATGTGAGTGCATGTTCTCCCGACCGCTCAAAAAGTCGGTTATCTCTTTAACGTGACCCTTTAACGTGAAACTTCAAACAGCCGATACCATCCGAGATAGGTCAGTTCTCGTGCGCTCCGCTAGCCGGGTTGCCATTCGGGAACACCTTGATTCATTTCCTTTTCATCGTGGCTGATTGTGAGGCCTTGGCAGAGAGTGCATGCGGTATCAGTCGGAACGTTCCCCCTGCGTGACTGGGGCTGGTGGGACGTGAGATTTGAACAGAATATCACAAGTGCCTGATTTAATCTCATAATAGCCAGCTTTAATGTCCAAATGAAAGACATATGTGGCTTTGCTTTGCTTCACACACTGGGGCCGTGTACTACAAGCGCCTAGTGCAAGACCCAGAAAAGGGAATTTGCATTGCAACTCAAGCTTTCAGGCTAGTTTACTTTGACGCTAATTAGCCGCGACATTATAAGCACCCTATGGTCAGAAGATTTAGAGGCACTGTAGTAACGCATGTGTATTTACACTGTTATTTGTTTCATAAATGGCTGAAAGGGACTGAGAGAGTGGAGGCTTGATAATTTGGGGGTAGTTTAGACGCCGCATCACGTCAAACACAACAGCTACTCTCATAATGTTTCTCTGTCTGGGGCCGCGGCTGACGGGACTCACAGTACAAACTCCCAGTCCTCGCCGAATCTCTTGCACAATGACTCCTGGAAATGGAACGGTTGCTCCCCCATGCACACGTACACACACATACACACACACACACACAGCGCTGCCTACGTTCTCCCACACACACAATGGGCTGCTGGAGCAATGGGAGTGTTGTGACTGAGATAGGAAGAGCAGAGATTTGTTTAAAGCAACAAGCTCCTGGGAGCCCTGCTTCATGGGGACAATGATACAGATCTGTCTCCAACCCTGTCCGTACCCATGGGGCCCACCATGCCCATGAAGCCTGCACGCCAACAACTGTGAAAATTCTCATGCTGTGCTAAACAGCTCCTGCACCGTATTTAAACCTCTGCACATGTGCCTAGCAGCGGCAGATTTATGGCACCAAAGCGCATTTGATGGACACGTTGAAGCTAATAAACTTCATGTCCTCATCTGACATACTAAATTCGAATCCTGCAAGATGAGCTAAGTCTGGGGGCATCTGAGAACCAGTTACATCTCCAAATGTAAATTTGTGTGGTTGTGTCAGTGGTTGTAGTAGTAGAAGTAGTGGTGGTAGTCAAAGGTTTAGCAGAAATAGTAAAACTATAGTACTTGCTTCTCCTCATAATTAACATGACTCCTCCAACCTGACGTTGTGTATTTACACAGCATGTGAGTGGATAGGCTTTTTTTGTCCCCCGTGCTGGAATGGTTTACAACAAGGATGGTGAGAGTGGATTTAGGGTGCACTTCCGCTGCTTCCACTTCACTGACTGTGGGAGAGTTATTGTAGCTGCCCGGCCACAGCAGCAATCAGCTCCGATTTGAACCGGTGGGGGATTGGCTAAAACAACAATGGGACTACAAGTGTTGACACGGACAGAACAGGCGCCACCGACGATGACCGTCATGGCCGGGATGAGAGCGCTCGGGACGCAATTGAGTCAGGCTGGATGCCGTCTAGTCTGGTAGTAAATTTGGTTTTACATGTTATCCGGCCCAAATCAGCAACAGTCCCTAACTCACTAAGAGACTCTGAGAGGGGAGGATTAAAAACAAATTTTGCAGAGGCTGTAGTTTGGGACAGGAAATTAAAAGCGCGAGTGGAAATGGTCAGTTTTCATCAAACCATCCTAACAGAATTAGTTTTATTCCTTAATTGTTGCATTTGCCACGACTTCATTTCAAACTCTGGCACTCTTATCACGGTCCGCGACAGTGAAACTGATCAAGAGAGGACCAGACTTAGACCTAGAGCTGAGAGACAGAGAAAGAGAAAAAGAGTGTAATTTAAAAGAGACATGGCATGCACAGCACCCTCATAACAAAAATACCTTTGCTTGAAAAATCATACATTTTGACATTAACAATGCCCCTCTCTTTTTGGCACTCCTCCACTAGAGAGGAGGTACACAACATCTTGGATTAAATTAACCCTGTATGTTATCCTTTGATCCACTCACTCATTCTCACATGCACGCACAGACACACACAAACACACTCGCACTCGTGCTCACTCCCAAAATCCACACAATGGACTTCATTAGCCCCCTCACCCCGAGTCGACAGTCTCTCGGTCACTCTGCATCCACTGAATTGGAGCGAGGACATTCACAAGGGATCTGGTCTCATGACAAACAAGAGAAAAGTTTGAACTGGCAGCCAAAAGACACTCGCTGCACTTCCTGACCCTATATGTGCGAGTTTGTGTGTGCATGTGTGTGTGTGCGTGTGTGTGCGTGTGTGTGCGTGTGTGTGTGTGTGTGTGTGTGTGTGTGTGTGTGGTGTGTGTGTGTGTTGGGGGCTTTTTCTAGGCCTACTTTGCGCTAACCCCTATAGCTCATTGTGTTAGGTGTATGTGTTTAATGTGTGTGCTCTGTGTGAACTACTCTCTGAATGTGTTTCCTGGTCTGCAGAGTGAGTTGGGAGGCCACACACACACACACACAAACACACACACACACATGAGGCTGAGGTAGATCACCAATACTAAAATGCAAGTGAAAAAATCCCAATATGGTGCAAAGTCAGCCTGGACCGAACAACAACATCTAATTGCATTCCAGTAAAAACCAAGTCAAAACTCCAAATTTTACCTTATTGAATAACTGAATAAGGGCCTAAATGGTTGTGGGCCTGGTTCCCCGTAGCTGCCAGCAACTCACGCAATCACGCATATCTAATTGGTACATTTTATTTATTGTGCTGCCAGAGAAATAGCCAGAAATTCGCCTTATAAATACTTCACTTCTTCGGGAGTAGAGTGGGGAAAGGCGAGTACACTGACTTCTCTCAGCCCAGTTGGTTACAACATGGGCCAGTCACGGTATTGCGGTGCCAACTGTGCGTGAGATGGGTTACGTGCTCTTAAAGCTGTAACATCACTGGAGTGTATGAGCATGTGTGTGGTCTGCTCATATGCTGCCAATGTGTGTATGCGTGTGCTTACATAGGACACCTGCCGTGATAGCATCAAGAGCGTCTTAGGGGCCCCTGGCAGGTGTGTGTTTGTGTGTCTGTGTCTGTGAATATGCACAGTTTGGCAGATGTTCCCTCTCACCCGGTTAAAAAATGAGAGGTTCAAAAAGGTCGGTGCATCTCAACCTCTCGTGTTCTTACGATCCAACCTGTACTACTGTCATGGTGCAGCAAACAGCAGTGCACACGCTTGCAAGGCCATTTTGATTAAACAAAACCATAGCGAAAAACGATTCTTAACCATGCTCCTTGAATTTGGATAAATCTACCTGCTTACATTCCATCCCATAACATTCTCCAAACAAGACATCTACTAGTATTACACTCAACCAGTTTGTTTTAGCCCGGTGCTGTGATTTTTGCGTATGATCTCATCTTTGGTGAGCAGTTCTGGGGAACTTAACAAAAGCCAGTGACCAAAATATATGTACATTGTATAATGGTCTGAAGAATTGTTGCGAGAATTTCACGCATGAGTCAGTTAGGTTGGACTTTTTCTCCATTTTTGTGTCCGTCAGACACTTTCCAAAATGGTTTCACGTAAGAAGATGTTTCACAAACTGTTGGCCTTTTATGC
This sequence comes from Carapus acus, assembly GCA_900312935.1. Taxonomy (NCBI): domain Eukaryota; kingdom Metazoa; phylum Chordata; class Actinopteri; order Ophidiiformes; family Carapidae; genus Carapus; species Carapus acus. The sequence goes on along the minus strand of OMPJ01039750.1, from coordinate 8,336 downwards.
TCTCACCTGAAAGAAATGCTTTATCATTTGTCATGGTTCTGTGGCACCTTGTCTTTCTCAGGGGTGATATAGGAATTATAGACATATAATAACAGGGTTTGTGATTTTGCAAATAAATGGACACAGCTTTATGTTTCGCAGAGTGACCATTATTCCTAATCATTCCATGATATTTACAGTATGAAATATGGCCACCGACTTGTATCTGTACCAGCAAAGATGTGGCACAGCTGCAATCTCAGGTAAATAATCGACGCTGCGATGGAAAAATATAACTTTAAGTACACCTGTGCGTTTCTTTAGCAGGTGAGTATCACTATAAGACAAACAAACAGAGAAAACACCCCTAAATACCACCATTGCAACACGACCTGGTGCTAACCAGCACTGTCACCCCTCCATTGAAGGTGGTGTGTATCCAGTCTGAGGCTCCATATGTTCGGAAAAAACCCAATGCTCATAATATTGCAACCAAGACATTCTAATAAAATAGCTATGAGAGACGTGACTCGCATGCATTACTGTCTCTTGTGCCCAGCTGCACGTGCACACAGTGTGTGTGTGTGTGTGTGTGTGTGCCTATTCTGCATGGTATTTTTTGCCTCACTTTTCCTCCGCCCCCCAAAAGATGAATCGTCCAGATGTTTCCTTGTTTTGCTGTTGGTTCTTTCTCACATTATATATCAAACAGAAACTCTCTGTCACACACACTCACATTCTCTCTCTCTCTCGCTCTCCCTCGCTCTCTCTCTCCTTTCCTCTCTCCCTCTTTCCCGCTTCTGTTTTCTTTGATAATCGGAACACAGAGTGGAGATGGACAAGCAACACTGATTATTTTCCACTATGAGCGAGAAAGCGGACATGGATCCACAGATTTGTGTGCTGAGTGGATTTAGAGTCTGGAGCACCGGGAAGCAAACAATGTTGGCTTTCACAGTAAAAAATTTATTGATAGCAAAGAGTAGAAGCATCCAGTCATATGAACAAATAGCAAGAAGATATCGCAAGAGCAGCTGAAACCTGAGCCTCATCCTCCAACCCCCATCCCTCTTTCCCTCCCTCTGTCTGCGACTCTCTGCGTCTCTGTGACATACACACACAGGTATAACTCAATCCTGTAACTCTACCCTGAGCCCTGACACTCGGGTCGCCCTGTAATATTAGCCAAATCTATGATGGCGGTGCAATACACACCCAGCCCGACGTGGCTGCTGCTGCTGCTGCTGCTGCTGCTGCTGCTGCTGCCGGCGTGCGGCATATGCAGGGCTGGTGCTGCCGAGCGAACACAGCTCCTCTCCTATACAGCCATCGGCCATATGGTGGCCAGGGGCTGGCCTTGGTAATTGATGGTATCTGTCGCTCTGTCCATGGAGAGGGGCCCCGGGGCCCCTCTCCATGGACAGAGCCGAGATGGCCAACCTAAAACATACAGAGATCGAGGATGGGGTGGCAGGAGGGTAGTAGTAAGGAGGGGGGATGCTAGTGTTTCAGCCCTCCTCTTCTATTCATTCATTCATCGACACAAAGAGTTAACTCCCCCAACTCCCACACTGCACACCACAATTGTGCCTGGCGCTTTGATAAAGGCCCTCTCTCACTCTCGAACTCTGGCCCAGGCCCCCATTCTGTGCGCTGGAGCGAGGGGTTTTAAAGCCCGCTGGCCTGGGTCTGGTCGCCTGGTTCTGTTCTCCACACCAGCAGCGGCCCATCCCTCTTTGCTGCCGAGTTAACCCCAGAATGAGTTTTTTGAATGGGCGCAGACGGCCAGATGGCACGCACTGGGCAGAGGCTCGGTGGGCACTGCCAGATTGAGACTGGGAGGGGGTAAAATACAACACTGGTGAGTGGGAGCCTCGGTGCCACACGGGCACTGGGGCGCGGCACCCTCATCATGCATAATTTAATGGTTGAACTTAACTGATCCATCACTAACTGAGCGCTGCACTGTGGGAATGAACTCCTGAGCTGCACTGAGGGGATGTCAGAATTTACAAATAGATACAAGTAGATACAAGTATCTGGTGCAATATTTGTTGTGATAAAGTGAAGTTAAAAGCAATTTTGCTGGGTCGGTGGAAGATAAACATCTAGCGCACTTGCTGCCAGCAAATAATAACATACAAACCACCCTGTCATAGTTTATGAGGAAAGAAGCTAACAATATCAAAAAATAACCTTAAAAAAAAGCTGGTGTCCTACTGGAGCAACTGGGATTTGAAATAAAGAGGCTTGAATAAAAGATCATATGATGGGGGCAGCATGTGTTTTCAATTTGGCTCCAGCGACCCAATTCGATGTATTTGACTGTATTTTTAACTAAACAGTCTAGTTTGACATCACCTGCCTTTGTTAGATGGGTCTCCTAACAAACACCAGCTGTGGAGAGTATCAGAATGAGCCAATAGAAGACACACACACTCGTACATACACATACACACACTTTCTTTGACCCGCACACATGTGTATGCAAGTTTTTCCACTGCAGCATTCGCTGCACACACCAGCTCCCAATCACCTCGGGTGAAGCAGAGATGGGATAAGTCTGAAAGCGTGGGAGAGAGGGAGAGAGGGAGAGGGAGGAAGAGAGAAAAAGGGAGAGAGAGAGGGGAGTGTGGGGGGAGAGGGAGAGAGAGAGAGGGAGAGAGAGGGAGGAAAAAGCTGTGCTTGTTCCCACAGGCCTGACTCATGGCTCGGCACTCACAACAAAGCCCTCTGCACTGGGGCAGTGGCACCCTGGCGAGGGGGCCAGACACGTACCCAACGTATCAATGCAAATACATACAGGATACACAATTGCATTTGAATTTAAATATCTATTTGTATTTCTATTGTTGTTGAATGCCGCTGGCAGTCTCTCCCTATTTTGGCAGGAATATGAGCCGTCCCCAAAAAACAGACATCAAAAAGAATCAGCCTGGGATGGTGTGACAATACTTATGCCCTGAGCTCCATTTCCATAAAACGGCTGGGATCAGACGCTCACGGGCAAGGCAAAAAAATGAGGCATGCTTCACCTGAAATGACTGGCAGCTCCCTCTTCCCCTTGCAGTCGATTGGCTGAGGTAATCCTGCAAGTCCTAATACTACACTTGACGTACAACATTTGAATATCTATACAGATAAAATTGAATTGAACTGAATTGAACAAGAAATAAAACTACCGGTACTCCTTGTGCTAGCGTAGTTCTGCAACACTACTTGCAGTAGGAGTTGTACGAATGTTAACACTGCTATCAATACTGTTACCACTAACACCACTACTGCTGGTATTACCACTATCACAAACTACACCAATCCGTGCTCAAACTGTTGGTATTACTAATACCACTGCCAGAACTACAAGAAGTAGTTTCCCAGACAGGTCAACAGACAGATTGCTACAGATGGAGAGTGAATATACTACACATAAGTAATGACCTTTGTTGTTCTGTTGCTTGACTGAATTATCTGGAAAAAAAGAAAAACAAAAGCCCTACAGAGACATATCTACACAGAAATATTAGTTGTTAAACAAACACAGGTCCATTTGAAAACACAGACACACACACGCTGGAATGATTTGACTCATTCAAAGGCTCTGTGTGTTTTTGCCCCTGCACACTGGGATGACTAGTGATCCTGGTGGTGATCTTGAAAGCACTGAGAGCCCATCACAACATGGAAAAGTGCGGTGATGTCAAACAGTGTCTGAGACTGGACTGAGGAAGACACAGCAAAGAGACATGAGCTTGGCGAACTTTCGAACCGTGTATTAATTGGAGGGGAAGTGTATTTTCATTACTGTGAATCTGTGGTTAGACTCAGAAATAACCCAAAAAAGCACCAAAGTAAGGCATCAGGATCTAACAACTGAAATCTAAGTCATTAACATGTAATTAATTTTGCACTTATGTGTTACTGTTTGTAAGATTGATTAATTTGAAATTATCTAAAAAAAAATTTCCTTCTAAAGACTCAAGCTGCACTTTATTTTTTGAGTTTTTGTGATGATCCTGACAAAAGGGAGAAGATGCACAAAAGTAATGAAAGTATAACTGTTGCAAAAAAAAAAAAAAAAAAAGCATTGCCTGGAGTACATTGTTCAGAAAATATATGTTGTGGCTTTTCAAGTGAATCTATATCTTCACAGAGTGGGTTTTTACTCCATCTGATTTCATTTAGCATTATCTACAAAATGCTTCAAATTACTAGATGCAATATCAGTGATGTTGTTCAGACCTTATTTTCCTTCAACACATATTTTTGGACATAGTGAATTGATTTCAGTGTATAACTCAATTACCTAAAATTGTGCATTTTCTATCATCATTCAGAGAATTCCTATGAGGTTGTGGCATTTTTAAATGAGTGGCTGTGAGCTGTGGGGACATATATGTCAGGGGACACAGCAGAACAGGAGGATTTGGTTTAAAAAGTGCAAGATGGGCCTCAAGCAGCAGAAGCAGCGGCGGCAGCAGCTGCAGCATCTGTGACTCGAGGGAGTTTCCACAAAAAAGAGAAGCCAGAAAGAAAAATGAGCGAGCAAACATACAGGAGTCCGCTCTAACCACAATTCCAAATCTAATGATGCAATCATCCAATATGGCAAACGTGCGCGCAGATGAATGCGCGGCCGCACGGACAGACAGACTGTGGAGGGCTTTGTTCCATATGGCACGCCACTCGCTTTCTCTTTCAATTAGCCTTTCCTTCATTCTCCCCGTGCTGGTTTTGTCCTGCCTGGCTGACCCCCTTATTGCTACTCCCCTCGCTTTCTTTCTTGGTATATTACAGGTCCGTCTCTGCCTGAACAAAGATGGCCGTGGTGAATGGTGAGCTGTTTGTTTGAATGGCTGCACTTATCTGCTGTATGCAGACTACGGGATGGCAGGCGCACATATGTTGATGACAGCCTCTGACTGGACCGAGTCCGGTGTCATTCAATACCCCCCCCACTGTGCACCTGTCCATGATGCTGTCTAATTTGACAGTCTGTGTGTGTGTGTGTGTGTGCGCGTGTGTGCGTGTGTGCGTGTGTCTGTGTGTGCACGCGCGCCTGTGGGTGCAATGGATGGGGCATTTCTGTCCAAACTCCTGGCACTGGGTGCGTTGGCAAATTTATCTTCGACCCATACAAATTCCCTCTTTGCCTTTGACCTTTTCGACAGTGGACACCTCAGTGCAGCACCCGTGGGACACCTTGCTAAAAGATACCTGCACCGTACAAGGTATGTAGAAATGGTCCTCCACCCTCCATCCTGAGCAACACCGTCCCAAATATGGACACGCAGATATGCACAACATAACGCTGGTTTACAACCTGTGCAGCAGGGAGATTTAGAGCGACTGACCTTTGAGGTGTCAAAGGAACATCAGACACCCAACTACCCCCTCAGCCCCCAAAACCCCCCGTTCCCTTTGACTAAACTGCTTTTGTTGAGGAAGTGTTTGCCCTGGGCTGCCCTGGGCTGGACCTGTTTGCACTTACGAATGGAGAGAAGGATGGAGGGATAGAGGGATGGAGAGAGATGGCGAGAGGTAAGGAGGCTCTTCATTTGTATAAGGTCTATGGCACCATTCAGGCCTGCAAGCTTTGACAAATGGAGGCAATAAAGGGGCGAGCCCTGGCAGGGGCTCAATTAAGAGAAGAGGGGGACATGGACCAGGACCCTCGCCTCTATAGAGCAGGAACAAGTAAAATCCAGGGAGGGGGGAGGTCTGGCAATTTGTTCAGCTGTCTGTCTGTCTGTCTCTCCCTGATAACATGGTCATGCCTGTCTCCATTTCTTTTCTACGATTTTGAAAAGTACTGGCATTTTAATGACAGTCATGACTGTCCTCCAAGACACAACAACAGTTTTAAAAGCAACGTAGAAGCACGCAAGCTTTCAGCATCTGCCAATTTTCTCTCCCCCCTCAAACTGCTGCGTACCACTCTGAGACCTTACAATGTATTTTGCAGGAAAAGATGGAAAAAATGGCAAAGCCTTCCAGCACAAAAAGCCAAAAGAAATCCTCTCGACAAAATGTCTCCCTGCCAAAGCAGTCCCCATTCAGTCCCTGTACTACTTGAGTCCAGCTCGCATCAATATGGCACTTATGCCGGTGCAAACACAGGCTAACGTATGCAGAGCCAAAAAGCCAACAGCACTTATCTAGCGGACCAATGCAGTGGCGCTATCCATTCCAAGTGACAGTCATTTGTGTACCTTACAATCTCAGAACCAGCTAGCTACTTCTATTCAAATTCAAATTGGAATGCAAATGGGAACAATGGTCGGGGATTCGCCGAGAGCAATTAGCGGTGGACTCCTCCAGGGTTTGGCCGACAAGACTTTTGGCCCTGTGGTTCCATCATGCAGAGGCACTGACCCCTTTCAGATACACAAAAAAAGGGAAGGGTGGGGGCGAGGGGGGAGAAAAACAGAGCTGCCACGCCAAGCTGAAACAAGAGGAGGTGGGAGCAGATTGGCAGAGTTGGGGGACGGTGTGTTGGTTTTTCTCTCCTGACTTTACACTAAAAGACAAGAGAGCAAGTGTGGTGGAGAGGTGCGCGGCGGTTGTGTCAACAGGGCATGCGATAGAAAGAATATTATTCTCAGAACCCAGACGTATTAAGCCGTGCTTAGAACACACTTAATAACGTCGTGCAGGGGCAGCTCATTGAGAAATGGATATTTAGAAAAACAAAAGACGATTAAGTCTGTAAGGAGTATTTTGAACCTTCTGAGACAACAGTGGGTTCAAAATAGTGATTATTTTTTCTGTTTACGGGGAGAGTGGATGTGGTATTTACATGGGCATTACAGTATATCAACATAAAGTACATTATCATTCCAGTCATGGCTTCTGTGTGTAGTTGAACGGGAGTCCACGTCCTCTGTGTTGGTTAGGTTCCTCGCACGCATAACATGATTTGTGGAACATGATGTCACATAGTGGGGCATTAAAATGATGCATGATGCTCTTTCACATCCTGAAAGGCGCCATGCATATACAGTGTAAGCATGTGCTCTATAGCTTATACAGTGGGCTAATATCCTTTTTTTGTTGTTACGAGAGGCTTGGGATTTGTTTAGTTCATAATTCCACCGGCAATTTACAGGATTACGCTGCATACAAACATGGCTGGAGCTTCATTTTTCTCTTTGTCTGTGCAACATCACAAGCCACTGCTCCCGAATGTGCCGAGAGGATAAATGAGTTTGTAAGTTATCTAGCACGCTATAGGCTGCAGGGAAGGTGAAGGAGTTCATCTCTGGAAATGTTCCCGCGTGGGATTCAGCCAAGTTACTACTTGGAATTGCCAATACAAATTCTACCACAGATCACGCTGCTTTCACGACCAAGACGAACACTCCACATTTTGAATTTCCTCCAGCCTCAAGTAAAAACATCAGGCCTCAGCAAGTACAAGAAATTCATAATACAGCGACGTTATATGGTGTATCCTCATGTGGGTATTAGTTGTTAATTGTAGTTTCTACCTTTTCATTGGTAACTCCTAGCTGCAATCGATCTTTTCTCTTTTTTTCTTTACTGGGAGGAGAAGGAGCAGTGGACAGTAGGGAAATAAGAAAAATTTACCTTTTTAGTGTTTTGCTCATGGACAATCCTACTCTGAAACTCTCCTTATAGATACAGGAGTGTGAGATGCAGGACCACAAGATTTAAGAATTTACTCTCCCTTGACCATCAGACTGTTAAACAGCTGTTCTGAGAGTTTTTCACCTTAAAGTGCTTATTTATCTTATTTGTATGTATTTCAGCCTTAGAGTTTACGGGAATTTACCTATTGATACTGTTTTCTTTCCCTCTTGGCATCCGGTGTAGGGTGGTAAAGTAGAAATTTCATTGTGCAGGGAAGCTTGTTTCTTAACTGTACACCTGAGCTTTCGATCTTGAATCCTTTCACCAGGAGCCTGGGATCACACCAGCAACCCTCAGATTTCCAGGCTACTAACCGCCAAGCAAAGCTGGCACTCAACAATCCACGCAACACAAAATGCTCCACAAACCGGCTTGGTCTCTAATGAAAAAGGCAAAGTCTGAACAATGACTTGCAGATAGGTTTTCATGTGAGGTGGGTGGAATGTCAACATCAACATACCGGCACGAGGGCATCAGGGGACGCGTGTGTCCATAAACCCCTGCCGAGCCCTCAAATAATACGAACACAAATGTTTTCCACCGTCCTGAGTGACAGCAGGTCGGCCCCGCCCTGAGACGGATGGGGAATGTTTGTACAGTATGAGTGCCGTGCTGACCCCGGGAGCAGCACTCTGAAAACCTAGGGAAATCAAACAAGAGCCTTTCCCTCCTCGCGGTCGATGCGCTATTGGATGAGGCGGGATCTT
>OMPJ01039748.1:0-17393 GCA_900312935.1 Carapus acus | reverse complement strand
ACGAGGTCAACCACAACCAAAACAGTGTCAGGTTGAGCCACGATTTGGTGGGAACACACGGAACGTTCCGGCACGTTCCGCTGGATTTGCTCCGCGCGGCCGATAAGCAAATAAACACACATTTCATTGGGCGAGGAGCAGATGTGAGGTCAGGGGACAGTGAACGCATCATGATGGCCATCGATCCAGGAGACCCTCCTCACCTCTCTCCCTCTCTCTCTCTCCCCCCCCTCTCGCTCCCCCCCCCCACCACCCACCCACACACACACACACACACACACACACACACACACACACACACCAGCATCCTAATTCTCCCCCCTCGGCTCCCATCAGCCTAATTTAGCATGTCAGTGGTCCCTGTGTACATCGGGCAGGCGATGAGGTGTCCAACACCGAGCCCACGCTGGATCCTGGTGAGATGTCTCATCCCATCCCAGATGTTCGAAGACCATTTGTCTTCCTCACTGATATGAACACACACGGCTCAGGTAGCGTTTTGGCGCGAATGGTGGCAGCTGGTTCCCCTTCCTGCTGTCACTGAGCTCCACATGCACTCGGACGTTTCCGAGGCCAACAGATGCGGCAGTTTGAGCGGCTTCACGCGCACCAGGGAGAGGAAGAAACCTCCCTCTCCTGTGCCCATACAGAGCAGAGACCAACCCTCCCCAGCGTCTCAGCCCTGAGCGGGATAGCACTCAGTGTGTGTGGGTGGGTGTGTCAATGTAGGGACCTGCTCCCAGGCTCTGTGCCTAGGATTTAACGCATGACGACCTCGTGCCACCTTTTCTAGAAGCAATGCCTGCTCCCAGTCTGAGGCCATGCCGGGAGCGCGTTCCTAGACTCAGACTTGGGCTTTATTTGCCATTTTTACAGAGAGCAAGTCCAATGAACAACGAGAATACATATAGCCCTACCCAAGGTGCATGTCCAACATAATATAACATGTGCTTTATATGAAATATAAAGCAGTAAGAAAAGAAGGGGTATGAGGGGGGAAAGTACAAAATTGGCAATTTACATTATGTAATGAAATTAAGGTGCTGAGTTCTGGTGCAAAACGGTATTAAAAAAGGGAATAGAAAAGAAAAAAAGGAAAAAACTCTATATACAGAAGAAATATATAGAAATATATACAGTGTCAAACATTTATGAATTATAGCAGAAAGATAAAACTTAAATCGTGGCAATAAAACGTAAATCACGGCAGCGATGATGAAGTGGGAAGGATTTAACAGGGTGTGGAGGGGTTTACTGGAGTGAGCCCAGTTTGTTTTTTCATTGGCTAGGATTGGCCTAGCATTGCACTTTTCTTTTGGCCAAGTATTAGCGTAGTATTGGGCTAGCATTTGCATGGGGTACATGGGGTGGTGTATACCTGGTCTACATGGACGGCATAGACATGACTTTCACTTAAAGGGTGTGTGGAGTGAGAGTAATAATAAATATACATACTGTATGTCAGTATGGAAGAAGTGTATCGCACATAAACACAGTATATTCGTCAGGTGGGGTAGGGGCAGCCTCTTATCCCCTGCTTGATGTTTACAACCGTTTGGAGCACTTTCCTTTGCGTGGCGGGGCAATTCCAGAGCCGTACACCAGAGCAGTATGTCAGGATGAGGACCAATAGAGGGACACCAGCAGTTCCTGGGAGAGCCTTCCTGAGGACTCTCAGGAGTTGTAGTCTCTGGCGTGCCCTCTTAATGATGGTGCTCCGAGTCAGGTCCTCATTTAGGTGGATACCCAGGAAATGGATGTCGAAGGTTCTCTCAACCTCATCTCCATTGATGATCAGGGGTTGGATGTCTGTTTGGGTTTATTTGTTTGGCGTCAGATAAGCTGTTTGTGAAGACGCGTGTCGGGCGTCCTGCTGTGGACTCTTCAACCAAGTTCCACTCTCCTTATGTCTCTGCAGGATCTTCCTCTCCACTCCGTTAGCGGTGGTGACGTACTGCCTGATCTGGTACGTGCCTCCATTCGAGGAGGGGAAGGTCTTCTGGTACCTGGTCTTCTACTGCCTCTTCCAGTCGCTGCAGACGGTGAGCACACACCATTTACTTGACACTCACACACACTCACACGCACACATACGCCTCTCACTTGGCGCGTGTGTCTCTCCCGCAGTGTTTCCACGTGCCCTACTCAGCTCTCACCATGTTCATCACCTCGGAGCAGAAGGAGCGAGACTCTGCCACCGCTTACCGTGAGTCCTCCACCGTGAGTCTTCACACAGACATCAACCCCTCCGAAGACGCCTCACAGGCCTGTCTGTCCTCTTGTCTCAGGCATGACTGTGGAGGTGCTGGGTATGGTGCTGGGCACGGCAATCCAGGGCCAAATAGTGGGCGGAGCCGGATCCTCATGCCTCCCTGCGCCATTCAACACCAGCAGCAACGCCTCCGAGACGGATGTGGAGGCCTCGCACGTCTCACTGGACCAGACGGTGAGACCACAGGCCAAAGTCCCCTCAGTGAGGAGACAAAGTTAGAAAACGGGACCCCAGGTTCCTCTGTCAGATCTGACCATGCGTATGGACATCTGAGAGGACGTCCCATCCTATCTCGGTGGGGGACCTACACTTGGACACAACACGAAGCTCACCGCAGACTGTGTCCTCCTCGTCCTCACAGAAACAGGCATACGTGCTGGCTTCAGTCGTCATCGGAGCTGTGTACGTCCTCTGCGCCATCGTCCTCTGCCTAGGAGTGACTGAGCGACAAGGTGAGGGACACCTGGACGTCTCCTGGTGCATTTTTGAGCAAAGTTCTTCTTTTCCTGACCTGCCTGTCTCCCCAGCAGAGAGCTCTCAGGAACACTCCCAGCCGCTCAGCTTCCGTCAGGGCCTGTGCGCCGTCATCGGCTACCCACCGTACCTCAAACTGGTCATCAGCTTCCTCTTCACCTCCCTCGCCTTCATGGTAAAACCCTGTTCACGCCCGTCTCTGCGGCAGAGGACAGCTTGCTGAGGTTTGACTGTCTCCGGCTTCTCCCAATGTAGCTGCTGGAGGGAAACTTCGCCCTCTTCATCACACATTCCCTCGGCCACCGGGAGGACTTCCAGAACATCCTCTTAGTCATCATGGTGAGCAACCACGATCGTCGGGTCCCGTCACGACCAATGGCTCGGCGTTAACGGGCAGCTTCCTGTTGGGATGTCTTCACGGAGCCGCGCTGGGGCTCCCGGGACCATGTCACACACTTACTGGCTCCATGGCAGCAGGCGTGTCCTCGGGAGACGATGCCGTCTCCCGCGGCGACCGCTCGCTGTGGCTACAGGAGCCTGGCGGAGGCTGCTGCTGGTCTCCTGCCTCGCATTTGTTTCCGTGTGAGAGTGATGATCAAAGGTTAACCCAGGGGTCAAAGGTCATGTGCATCCCCTGTAGCGTTGTCGATTTGACCTTTGCCGCCAGCGGTTAGCATTTTCAAGTTCCCACAACTTGTGCAATGCTTGATGAGGAGGACCACGCAGGGTTTGGATGGACTCTGACATTTCAGTCTGAACTTAATGTTTCTTTATACTTTATGCTGTGTAATGTTCATTGTTCAACGGCAAATCTGTGCAACTTGTTTTCTTTGTCCAGCTTTCAGGAACTCTGACCATTCCTCTTTGGCAGTGGTTCCTCACTCGCTTTGGGAAGAAGATGGCGGTGTACATCGGCATCTCGGTCAGTTGCGGGCGCCACCAATGCCTTCCCACCTCCCTGTCGTGGCAGGTTGACCCCTCTGACCTCTGTGCCCTCTCCGCAGTGGGCAGTACCCTTCATGATCCTGATCATCTCCATCAAGAGCCACCTAGTCATCTCCTACTTGGTGGCTATGGCGGCTGGCGCGAGCGTAGCTGTGGCGTTCCTACTGCCCTGGTGAGAGGTTTGGACACATTGTCTCCCCCCGCTGGCACACAGGTGCACTTTGTGTGCAGTAGATTCACATTAATTTCCATTTCAGGTCAATGCTTCCAGATGTGGTTGACGACTTCAAGGTCAGGAACCCGGACGTCCACGGCCTGGAGGCCATCTTTTACTCATTCTACGTCTTCTTCATCAAGTTTGCGTCTGGAGTCTCCCTCGGCATCTCCACCCTCAGTCTGAGGTCAGTTTGTGTTTGGTCTTAGAGCCACGTGTGAGTGTGTGTGATGCCGACGGTGGATTACCTCACAGCTGAGCTTCTCCTCCCTCCTGCATATTTGCACAGATTTGCCGGTTACGTGAGCGGCAGCTGCTCGCAGCCCGACACCGTCAGTTTAACCCTGAATGTGCTGGTATCGCCCGTGCCGGTGTTCCTCATCGCGGTGGGGCTGTCCATATTCTACACCTACCCCATCGATGAGAAGAGGAGGCAGAGCAACCGAATAGTGCTTGAGGAGCTGCAGTAAGTGGTACAAAGCGACCATGACGTCCTCGCCGAGGAGTCTTGGTGTCCGGGCTCCCGGTGTGTGACTCCCGCCCCTCTCCTCTCCCAACAGGGACACCGGGTCAGAGTCCGACTCCGAATCGGCGGCGCTTGCGATCGACCTCTAGCTCAAGACGAGCGTCCACACGCTTGGAAAGACGTGAAGGACAAGGTGACCGGGCTGGACTCCGGTCAGCTTCGGACCGTCACTGGCGGGGACAAAGAGGGTCAACTGCCTGCTGAGGTTACTGCAGCACAAAAGCAGCGCAGATCGTTTGTGGCGCCCTCTAGTGGCTAAAAAAACCCGCCAGCCAAGCTACTTGCAGCATCAGCCTCTACCTGCAGCTTGTGTCGGGGAGTGTGTGTTCGCCGTTTCCATGCGGTGCGAGGATGGAAGTCGCCTCATCGGACTGCTGCTTGTTTACTCTGTTCACTGTTTACTCTCACCTTGAGGGCCTTGAGACGTCCAGTGTTAGTCGCCCTTTAAAGTCGAATCGGCGACACGCTCGCTCTACTGCGAGTGTGCGACACGTGCTACACCCTCTTCATGTTGTTCTCTCCGCTTGCTTTACTCTCTCAGGGCAGCCATGTTCTCTGTTTTGGTTTTCGCCATCATGTGCCCCGGCCTTAAAAACACACCTCACTAGGTGGCTAACTCTTCTGTCAGGTTGATTTCTTTTCTAATTTCCTCAGGTTTGGTTTGTTGTACGTTGTCCTTCGGCCCTAAGTAGCATCTCTGGTTTCTCCGTTTTTCAGGAATCGACTTAATACCTCAACCAGTGCGCTCTCCAGTTTTAAGGCCCTCTCTAATGTATCCATCGGAATTGTACTTACAGGGGAAGAAAAGCGTTTAACTATTTATTCCAGCAAATGATTTCCAAAGGATTATTATTTTCTGATGAAGTGTCATGTAAATGTACATTAGTTGGTTAGTTTTTGTCACATCAGTGCCAAATCCTGTTAACTCTATATAAATATTTTTTTATTCAATTCATGGGGAAAAAAGGCAGTTAGCTGTGAGGCAAAAAACAAGTTTCACAACAGTGCTGCAATACGTAGACATCCCTCAGCATGAAGTAAATTATTTGTAATTTATTTGGTACAAATTTATTTAAATCTCTTACTGACTCAAGTTTATGTATAAATATGTATTTATTTTGATCCATTTCACTTCATGTTTATCCAGCATTTAAGTGGCACATTAATGAAGCACATTTTCCTAGAGATGAATGTTAAATATTTGTAAGTAATATAAATTGCACATCATTCTTCTCATTTGCAGGTGATATTGAAATCATTGAAGATAGAGACAGATATTCTGTAAATTCTGATGAACTTGACGATTAAAGACATTGAAGCTGAAAATTGTGTGGAGTGATGTTTGGATTTTTGTGGGGGGTTTTTGTTCCTCATTTATTCAGTAAATGGTATTTAGGGCAAAATAGGTTTCACCGTGAAGTAAAGACATAGGTGTGTAGTAAAACGTGGTGATTCCGCTGCGTTAGAAATATTCCAGTGTGAAACACGGACTGTAAAATAGTTGTTGCGGTGATGTGCCGACCTCTGACCCCTGACTGCTCCTCATCACCTCCAGCTGGGACGCACCGGCGCTCCAATTAGATCCGCAAAGGACGACGGAGCTGCGACGTGTGTTTGCGATGACAACAAAGCGGCTCGGCGCGCTTGTTTGGTGGAGTGTGTTCACACTCGTGTCTCCGCTCTGGGCGGCACACATCGACCGATCGTCCTCCCTCCTCGCCGGGGGCAGGAGCCTCACGGGCTGGGCCGCTCTCCTCCCTCCGCCCGGGGACGGACCGCGGCCCGGCTTCGCCTCCCTGCCGGACGTCTCCGTTACCTGCTCGGCGTCTGACTTCGTGGTGCGCGTCAAGCGGAAGTTCTTCGGACTGGGCACCGAACCGGAGGAGCTGCGGCTCGGCCGCGGATGCAGGAGTAACGGGGAGCTGCGGCCGCACGGAGACCTGCTCTTCACCTACCCGCTCACACGCTGCCTGGCCCGGCGGGAGGTAGGAGGGCAGCCGGCCCCTCAGCATCGGCATCTAACTCCGTTTGGACGATGATGAAGTTGTAGCTTCGCAGTGCACAATGGAGATATGGTTGTATATATAAGTTTGTGTGTGTGTGTACGTGTGTGTACATTTTCACTCTCTGTGTTCTGGGCTTCCTCCATGTGAGAGAAATGTCTTATTCCATGCATATATTATATTATATTAATATATTCACGACTGTACTGGTCAGAGGTTTCAGAATACCTCATTTGAAAATGATGCAGTTGAATGTCTCCGTGTATTCAGATGTTTAAGCATTAAAGAAACAAACAGGTTAAAGTTAAAAGAGGACCATGGATGTCGATGTAGAAATCAAAATGTATTCCAAACTTCTGATCCATCAAAGTAGCACCTTTGTCAAGTGCAACAGCTGAACACACTTTTGGAAAACGTAACCTTACCTTTTTTTTTCTTTTTTTTTTAAACCTCTAGCAGTTCACTATTAACCTTTGTACAATTTCAAGCTGTGCATTGGACTTGAATTTCAATGGTAAACTAGTAAAATTTGTGTGTTCTCAAAGTTTTGACCAGTAGTGAATCTTATTGTGCACACATGCAGGCTCACTTTGCAGTTTGGAGTTATTGATAAAGGGACAGATGTAAGCAAAGAAATATTTTAGAAATGCTCCAGTATAAGTATTTGTAATCAATCGCGTATCTGTTGAGACGCCCCACTCTTGTGTCCTACAGCTCCTCCTCTTCCTCCTCCTTTCTGACAGACGCCTCCTGGCCTCTTGGTGTATAAATATGTGCTCCACTACGAACCGTCCCCGAGGAGAATCGCCCGCAAAGCTCGTCGGATGGATGTTGACATTGAATGCCGCTTTCAAAGGTCAGACCGACTTTGAGCCACGTCCAGTCCCTGTGTGTGTATGTTTTCTGCATCAAACTGCTCGTGCAGGTACCATCACGTACACCAACTTGCTGTGCAACCCACCTGGCAAACCACCATGCTGCATAAGAAGCTGAGCGGAAATCCCGGCGAATTCCTCCTCCAGCTGATGGACGGTGCGTTTCAGCTCTCCGAGTTAGTGTCAAAAGGTTGGTCGTGTGCCGTCAGGTCTGATCAAACGCCTCCGGCGACCTTTCAGATATGTGGGTCGGGCCGGCAGAGACAGACGAGTACGAGCTTGGGCAGATGGTCCACTTCGAGGTCTCGGCTCTGCACGTTCCCGCTGGGGCGAAGTTGTACGTGAGCAGCTGCTACGCCACACCGTCCAACGGCTCTGAGCCGGGCCTGAAATACGGCCTCATTGAGAACTTTGGGTGCGTATACTGGCTAGCGACGGGCCGCAGTTCTGCTCCGGACTCAAGTGAAGTGAGGTCACCTCCAGGCTCTTGTCTCTCTCCGCAGCTGTTTGCTAGACAGCCAGAAGAACCCCGGAGCTTCTCGCTTCCACTCTCGGACCCACGACACTCTGAGGTTCTCCCTGCAGGCCTTCCAGTTTGTTTCTGACCCCGATGCAGAGGTCGGTATGATACAATACTGCCAAATACGATACCCGTGCTCACATTTATAAAAACGCTCAAAGTGTCAATTTATAGGTCCAAGTTCAGTGTGATTTATTTGTCGCATCAGAAGATCCTGGCCCCACTCAGAAGTCCTGCAGCTACGCTGGGGACAGGTGAGCCTGGTCAGTCCCATTCATGCCCTCTGGTGTAGGTTCCACTGTTTTAAATCAGACTTCTTTCTTTGGCGTGCAGGTGGTCGGCGCTCACGGGGGACGACAGCATCTGCGACTGCTGCGATTCCCGATGTGTGACCTCGAAAAGCAGACGGGCCATGATGGAAGGTATTTAACGTTGACATTTGCCAAAGCTATCGGGCAATTTCTAATCGGAAAAACGACTATTAGTCCACAGTCGCTCCTGTTCATATATAGTGGTCCTCTCTACCAAAGGCCAGTCCATTGCACAGAAATGCACAGATGACCCATATTCTGACCTCTCCCAGGTTCTGCCAGCAGTGGACCACTGTTGGTGTCAGATCAGCCAGGAAATTCTCTGCCATCTCCAGTCAGCATCAGGAGACAGGATCAACTTGAAGCGCAGACCAAAGCACATCGCCAAATTGAAGAGCTGCACAACTATGAAAACACCGGCAGCGATATTGAGTACAGTGACAACGATGGAGACCACCAAAGCCCAAACATCTCAGTAGAAGATGTTGGCAGAATGGAGACGGGACAAGAATTTGATGTGCCAGATTTGGGGCCAGCAACCAACATGATGATGGGAATAGACCTTGGAGATGATGAACAGGAAAACAAGGAGGATTCTCGACGTGAGGGATCCAAAGATGAATCTGAGGGAGAGGGACATGAGGATGGACATAACGGTGCTTATGAGATCGGCCATGTTGGCGAGGAGCTGGAGGTGACGCATCACATGGCCTCTGAGAGCAGAGTGGCGCCAGCGGAGGACGTGGAAGAAAAGAGTCCAGATGAAGGCGAGGGGGCAGCAGCTTCTGAGCTGAGGAGCGACGATCACGAAGAGACAACTTGGTATTTCGCATGGAGGTAACACCTGTGCAGGCAATCTTCAATTAAAACATGAATTGCAGAGACGTGTGTGTTCATGCCTGTCGAACATGTGCACCAGTTTAGGTATGTATTGTTTAAACAAATACAACAAAACGACGCAAAAGACGTAAAGCAGGTTTTTATTTCATGCTTCAACAAAAGACAAAAGATTTGGGGCTGTAGTATGAAAGTCTGACTTTCTGGGCATTTCGGTGCACAGTTGTGCTCTCTGCTCTCAAACCGTATTTGAATCTATGTATAATTTTAGCCTAACGAGTCTGTAGCTGGTTGCAATTCCAGAGAAGTTCGAGACTTAATGAAAACATAAACACAAATCTGCACGGCTGGATTAAGCATTGGGAATGGAGAAGATGCTCCATAAATCTTTATTTTTGTTATATAATCATCTCTTTAATCACCCAAACCATTCTGAAATGTTAGTTACACATAGAAATATGAACTATTTGAGCAAAAGGAAAGACAGCCACCTTGGTCAGAAACTGAAAACGTGCTCGGTGAACTCATTTTTCTGCTCGTTGTTTCTGTAACAATGATTGACTTAAAGTGATGAGCATTAATTATATTAACTCATAAAATTGCATAAAAAGGTAGAATACTTTGGAAAATAAAATACTTGGACAGGATTAAGAGACAAAGGATAATTTCAGATGTGGGGGGTTTCCCCATCACTTTCAGTGACCATGCAAGGAAAAATAACTTAGAATTTTTTAAACAAATAACTGGTGTGGAAACATCTTTGGAGAAAATACAGAATTCAAAGCGCACAGCCATTCTTACTGGATGTGTATGTGTACATGTACAAACATCAACTATATTTACAACAAGTGCCCCAAAAGTCCCAGTTAGGAGAACTAAAGCGTTTCATTCAGCAGGACAGCAGTGGTACAATCATTTCCTAACACTAGAGGGCAACATGTCCGCATCTCTGTAAATGGGCGTGACCGAGCAGCGAATACACGGGGGAGGCGGAGCTCAGAGGACCCTCAGGCAAAGAAAAGACGTGAGCTCTTGGTAAAACCCAGAAGGAATATGTGAGAAAGTAAAGACCCACACCATGAACATCAAATTAGAAGGATCTCATCGAATGGAGAGCTTTTCAAAATGACGTCTTCAGAAAACGGCGTCTCATCTATTCACCTTCCGTGTCTTCTCCTTGTCGCTCATGCAAGCCACCTGGAAGAACGATCGGCCCCAACACTAAGTCCTTCCCTGGTTCTTTATTCCCTGGGCATCTTCAGTCTCAACAATCACGATGTTGCCTCCCCTCCTTGAACAGTGCCTGCTGCCCCGTTTTGCGTCTCTGGAGAACCTGAGAAATATTTGTAGCGTTTAAGCCGGACAGTGGAAACAGTTTTAAAAATATTTGAGAAAAATGTGCGATTCCTTTACCTGTGTTGGTCCCTGGTTCCGCGTCCTGTTCATCACTCAGCTCCGGTCCAGCCTTAGGTTTCGGTTTTCTGGCAACAGGAGGTGGCACCTTGGGTCCCTTCTTCAGCGACTCTGGTTCACTGACAGACGTTGCCACAGAGGACACGTCAGCCTTTGGTGTCTTGTGGAAGCTGTCCTTGGCATGTGGTGGAGATGTGATCACCATTTTCCTGTTGCTCTTGGAGAAGATGAAGCTGGCAGTGCTGGATGGCGACTTATGAGGGTCTAGGGCCACTGAGGACTGTGGCGTGCCCAGATTTAGACGAGGGGAGTCTTTCGATCTGGCGGCTGTCCTCAGGCGGATGGCCTCCTGCAGGTTCATGGATGCAGACTTTTTAGTCGGAGAGACGATTGTGGAGGGAGGTGAGTGAGGAGCTGCAGTAGCATCTGATTTTGGTGCTGCTGGTTCTGAGGCAACGGCGGTGGGTGGAGAAGGAGAAGAGTTGAGGATCAGAGACCGTCTGACAGGCTTCTGTGGAGTCTGGCCGGTGGACAGGTGGATTCTCATTTTGACCTCGGCCTGTGCCTGGTCCTCAACCAGGTGGGTCTTATCTGAAGCCTGAGGTACCTGGGCAGAGATACACTCTGAAGCCTGAGGGGCCGCAGGAGAGGTGCTCTCTGAAGCCTGAGGGGCCGCAGGAGAGATGCTCTCTGGAGCCTGAGGGGCCGCAGGAGAGATGCTCTCTGAAGTCTGAGGGACTGGAGGAGAGATGCTCTCTTGGCTTTGGGTTTCTGTGCTTGCAGGATCGGGCTCAGTAGTGAATGCTGGAGCTTCAGAAGACGTGGCTTGAGGTACAGTGAGTGGAGCGAGAGCAGGTTCTTCACTTTTCTCTGGTGAAGGTGAGCTTTCAGATGGCTGTGGAATACTTGTTTCAGGTGACACTTCCTGGGCAGTTGCAGCGTCAGTGTTTGAAGGTGTGACATCACTTGAAGAGGAGAGCACTGGGGGAGGTGGTGGAATACTCTGTGGGGGGCGTAGAAAACTGCTGGATGGTGGGTAGTTAGCTTCAAGCTCAACTTCAGGAGCACTCTCCTCTGGAGCATTATCGGTTTGGGTCGATGAGCACGGCTCTGACTCTTGTGGAGGAGCAGCTTCAATGAGTGGAGGAGATAAAGTACTTTGTGGAGGGACCGGGACTGGTATAGGTGTGGCTTCCTCCTGTGGAGGTGTGACCACTTCGGCTGGTGGAGCAGAAACCTCTTCATCTGGCTGAGGGGGAATATCCTGAACAAGTGGAGGTGATGCATCTGTTGGTGGTGGAGCAGTATCTTTGGGTGGTGGAGAAACCTCTGTAATTAGCGTAGGAGTAACATTCTCGACAGGTGGTGGCAAAACAACAGTGGGCTCGGGTGGAGAAACCTCAATAGGTGGGGATGGAGAAACTTCCACAGTGGGTGGGGGAGAGGCCTCAACAGGTGGTGATGGAGAAACTTCTACAGTAGGTGGTGGAGAAATCTCTGCGGGTGGTGATGAAGACACCTCTGCAGGGGATGGCGAACAAACCTCCATCTGCTGTGGTGGGGAAACCTCCACAGACAGCAAAGAAGAAACTTCTGGTGGTGATGGAACAACAACCTCTTCAACTGGTGATGGGGAGACCTCTACAGGAGGTGGCAAGGAAACCTCTATCTGCTGTGGTGGCGAAACCTCCACAGACAGCGAAGAAGAAACTTCTGGTGGTGATGGTACAACAACCTCTTCAACTGGTGATGGGGAGACCTCTACAGGAGGTGGCAAGGAAACCTCTATCTGCTGTGGTGGGGAAACCTCAACAGACGGTGACGAAGAAACCTCTGGTGGCGATGGACGAGCAACCTCAGGCAATGGTGGAGAATCCTCTTTCGATGGTGGAGAAGAAACCTCTGCAGGTGGAGGAGGAGAAACCTCTACAGGCTGCGGAGGATCAGCGGCCATAGGTGTTGGAGTAGAAATCTTTGTGGGCAGCGAGGCTTCAACCGTAGGGGGAATATTTGAAACTTCTTCGGGTGGTGGAGGGGAAACCTCAACCGGCAGTGATGGAGAAATCTCCGTAGGTGGTGGAGGATCAACCTCTTTGGTTGGTGGATGAATGTCGTCTTTTTCAGGTGGACTAAAGGTGACAGTGGGTGGTGTAGGAGAAACTTCTGTGACACATGGAGGGGAAACTTCCTTAACTGGTGGAGGGGAGAACACACTAGATGGAGGGGAAACTTCTTTGAGTGGTACAGGCAGGACGGGTATGAGTTGCGGAGTAGGAGAGCCTCCTTTAGGTGGCAGGGGAGTCGTGGCTCTGCTCGGAATGGGTGACACCTCTTTAGATGGAGGGAAAAGCGCTTTGAAAGATTTGGACGACGTCTTCTTGGCCACAGGGGGGCCGACTGTTTTCACGGGGGGTAAAGGAGCAGCGTAGGACGGAGGCGGTGGGATTTCCAAGGGGGGGTTGGGGGTCCACTGAGACGTAGATGCTGCTGGTTTGGCCTCTGTGACGGACTCGGTATTCACCAACGAAAGCGTAACATCAGGATTCGGCTTCTCGGGTGGAGGTGAAATAACCAGCCCTTCCTCGCTGAACATCGGTGGAGGGGGAAGAGGGAAATCCGCCTCGTCCTGCCCCCTGACGAGCGTCTCGGTAACCGTTTCCATTGGCGGAGGAGGCGGAGGCCATTCGCCTGTTGGCGACATGGGGCCTTGTGCCACAGAGATCAGCTTGTTGGGAGGCTTGGGTGGATGGTGTGATGGAGGAGGAGAGGGACATGGAGAGACACGGACCAACGAGATGGCGGGTAATGTATCCAATTTAGTCCTGGTCTCTGCGACCGATGGGTTAGCGGGCACGGCATTTTCTTGCGTCTCAGCTGCGAGCCTTTCACGTTTTTCTGCAGCCTTCACCAGGATTCCACTCAGCATCTCACTTACTCGAACCTTCTCATCCACTTCTGTCACTTGGCTTGTTCCTTTCATGCAAACCTGTTGCTCTGCTGGAGCCAGTCTCTCATTCTTTTCCTGATCCGTCTTGGTCTCCGAAACGTGCACAGACCCGTTCGCTGGCCTCAGTTTCCTCTCCACAGGGAGGCTGCGGACTGAACTCTCCCTGGACGAGGGGGGTGACTGTCTCTGCTGTCTCCTGTCCTTTGGATTCTTTTTCACCACAGCGTACATGTCATGAGGAGCCGGGGGACCTAGAAGCAACTCAAATGAGCGCTTGCTATGGGCCCAAACCTCTGGAGGAGGAGGAGGTGGTGCGTGAATTTTAGGTGGGGGTGGGATGTTGAAGAGCTCCATCAAGGCCCTGACTGAGGGGTTGGCGCAGTCGACAAGGGAGATGGGTTGAGGTTTAGCAGGTTGAGCCGACTTTGTGCTTTCAGACGCCTGAGGCTGTGTGAGAGGAGATGGATTTCGGTGCGAGGCAGAATGGCTGGAGCCTGGAAATAAGCTCTGGAGCTTAGCGAAGATGCCTCTCTTGTGCTTTTGAGATGAGCTGTGTGAATGTTTGGAGAGCTGCGGGGGTGTTCCGTCCTGGCTGGAGTACCCGCTGGAGGGGGAAATAGTTTTCTTGAGCTGGTTCTCCAGAGGCGGCTGCTTCTCTGGTGAGGCACTTTTGGAAGCGGTTTCCTCAGCTTTGGCTCTGTCCGCAGCCAGCTGGGCTTTGATTGGGCTAAATGTCGCAGAACCTGTCGAGTCATCCAGAGAGCTGGTGTCTCCATGGTAGCCGGGGCTGTCCGCTGTCACTGGGCTTGTCGCAGGAGATCCGGCCTCCTTACCTTGGTCAGTCTTGTTTGGGACATTTTTCACAACTGGGATGCTTGGGGGCGAAGACGATCCAGCAATGACCTTTAACTCTGCCTGGTCACGTGACCGCCTCTTTATTCTATGATGGAGGGAGTAGGAACGGCTTGGAGGAGGGGGGGCCTTTTTCGACTTGACAACAGAGAGGCTCCGAGAAAAGCCTGCCTCGCTCTTGCCAACCACCTGGCCGTTGGAGGCTTTGCTGACGGAGGAGTGAACACTGATGTCATCCTCGTTGGCAGCAGGGTCAGTATCTCCACTCTGTGAACCTTTCTGTCTTGGTGTGCTGCTGCTGGAGATGGTTGAGGAGTCTGATACCAGCGTCTCTGAAGACCCCGAGTTGCTCCAACCAGAGCTGTCAGACAGATTGGGGGGGTTGTGTCGAGAGTCGGACTTCAGGGTAGAAGCTCTGGAGGCCCTTGATGAAGCACGAGAGGAGGCTGGACTGGCCATCAATAAGCTGCTCTTGCTAACTGTGCGCACGCTATTGCGGCTCCGTCCGCGGCTGATCTCCACCACGTCGATTGATGGCGGCAGCACTGCGTTGGGAATGATCTTTGACATGTAGGCAGCCTGTGGAGATATGGACATGACGGGACTGGGTGCTTCCTGTTGGGGGCTGCTGCTGGTCGTCATCCAAGGGACAGCAAGAGAGTGGGGCCGCTGCCCACCGGCCAACTCTGGGCCCAGGTGGTGCAAGAGAGCCAGGTCGTCCTTATGACCAGGATGAGCGACGCTGGACTGTTCCACTTCGCCCTCGCTGACAGTCTGGAGGACATCGACGCTCCTCACACCGGCACCCTGTGCATCTTGATCGTGTTGTCCATTCTGAGACCCATCATTGTTACTGTCGCCATTTGGCAGCTGCTCTCCCTCGACTCCTGTCCCAATCCAGTCCACCCTGTCCAGACCTGACCCACAACAGGCAGAGTGAAGTAATAAACTTAGTTATTAACGATGACTGACAGAAAAGTGCAAAAGTTGGTCTAAAGAGATGGCGATTTGCATTACCCAGCTCCCTTTGGACATGGTGAGGAATACCTGCAACGGTCTTCCTGTGTCTCTTCCTGGACCTTGATTTCTCAGACTTTTTTCCAGAGTTCAATGGCCTAAATGTTGAAGCTGAAAATCCAGATTGCACACATTCGTATTAAAATGAATACAGACAATATATCCCACTCAAATTGTTTTGACAATTAAAAATCAGTTACCTTGTCTTGTCAGTCCAGAGCGAGACGATCTTGTAGAGACAGACGACTGCGTCGAGACGACGGAGGTCGTGTCCGCGATTGTGCTGTCTGACATAAACCCTGCGGTGTCGCTTTCTGCTTGGGCCGTGGCATTTGACTGACAAAGGCACATCATTTGACACATTTACTTGGGAACAATCGGACAACAGTCTATCAGAAAACAAGGTGTGTTGTCTAAGATAATACAAGCAAAGCTGTTGTGCGGAGTCTTACCATGACACTTTCATTATCTTTGAAGTCAGTCCCAGTGCTGGTCTCTGCAATGAAAGCAATAATACAGAAGTGTTAATGACCTCTGGTTCACACCTCATTGAACAATATGGACAGGATAGACGTAAGATTTTATTTAGAGGCAGACTTGGCAGCCAGACAGGAGTACAAGAATAGCGAGAGAATTAAGCAAGTAGCTCTGTACCCTCTTCCTGCATCATCTTTAATCCCTCCTGGGCTTCAGTGTGAAGGTCCTCCAGGTACTTGGGGCGGCTGGCCTCGATGAAGACGTTCTCCTGTAACAACGGGGGCGCGGGGGTCTTATCTTGCTTCGTGTTGCCTACAAGGAGAGGTAGAAGACATGGACTCAGTCAGGACCTAACTAACATTTCACAAAACGGGCATGAAGATAATAGCCTCAGCATATTATTCTCCACGTATTCGTATTTCCAGCTGAGATGGGCAAAAAACATTCTGATGAAGCAGCTGATCAGGACAGAACTTGGCCAGGGGCGCAAAGCATTCACCGACTCCTGTTTGTCAATATCTCATGGGCACCTTTGTGACTTTGTTGAAGGGGAGTATACAGAATACAGTACAATTACTGTGAACAGAGTACTGGGAATTCTTTTACTTGGCTTGTGAACATCCTGGAAAGAAAAGTTCTTAGTTATGTTGATGCATAAACCCCTTAAGTGTCATTTCATGATACTAAAAATAAAAACTTCCTGTTGAACAGGTGTTTTTTTTTTTTTTTTTTTTGCAAATGTCTGACACATCATCGTAACAAAAAACACAACAGAACATGTCACTGCCTCACCAGAAGGACTTAGTTTCATGTACAGTATTTTGTATTTTATCCATCACCAAGGAGTGAGTACAACCTCTTTTGATGTGATGTGAGAAAATACAACAATCAGATAACACTTCCATGATTGTGCAGCGTCAGTGCTGCCCTGCGTTGCACCTGATGTTCAGAACCACTGACTCATTGTCTTGCGCCAAAACTCAATGTTGCACTCAATGCCAGCTCAGGTTCAAGTCCAAAGCTAGGATCAGTAGGCCAGCAACCTGCTTAGACACTTTTATGTAATGTGACTGCTGTTCTACATTTAGCCACGCACACACACATACACCTCTCTCTGCTCACATTAGTGCCGGTCCACTGTGCAGGCTTAATTTAGCCTGCCATAGTTACCTCACCATTCCCTTTAAATTAGATGTACTGCAAGATCTCTGGGAACAATTATGTGACGTAGCACAGCACTTGTTAGAAAGGTTTTTGTTTGAATGGAAAAATTCAGTCGTCGTGAGCAGTTCTGCCTTTAGAGGGACTTAACAAATCGAAGCGCCGCCTCATGCATATTACGCAAACTTTAAGAGGAATTTCAGCACAAAATCTTGTGCGATGTAAAATATCAAGATTTAGTTTATATTAGAACCAAACACTTCCACTTACCCTTACTCTTGAAAACCGTTGGGAGGCAGTAGAAACTGCTCAGATTGTTACTCACGAGCACCACCATGGCTTTTCAAAGAAGAATTTCCTTAACCCTAGATGGTAAAACTACAATGAAGGCATGTTCACCTTCAAAACAAGTAAACAAACAAACAACAAAAAACAATCCACAATCCACGCTGGGGGCCAAAGTTAGAAGAAGCTGAAAAGTGGTTCAGGCACTTTGTTATGATGAGGTTGTTTTGGTCTGTTTCTGCAAGTGTGGGGCTGAACAGGGCA
>OMPJ01039746.1:8815-19695 GCA_900312935.1 Carapus acus | reverse complement strand
GTGTCATTAGTCTAGTCTAGCTATCTAGCTATCTGGCTATCTAGCTATCGTACCTACCTACCTACCTACCTACCATCCATCCATCCATTCCATTCATCTACTGCCTGCCTACCCTAACCAGCTAGCTACCTACCTACCGTCCATCCATCCAGTACCTACAGTACCTACCTACCTACCTACCTACCTACCTACAGTACCTACCTACCTACCTACCTACCTACCATCCATCCATCCATTCCATTGATCCACTGCCTGCCTACCCTAAACTAGCTAGCTAGCTACCTACCATCCATCCACCCATCCAGTACCTACCTACCTACCTACCATCCATCCATCCATCCATCCACTGCCTGCCTACCCTAACTAGCTAGCTAGCTACCTACCATCCAATCATCCAGTACCTACCTACCTACCTACCTACCTACCTACCATCCATCCATCCATCCATCCATCTATCCATCCATCCATTCCATTCATCCACTGCCTGCCGACCCTAACTAGCTAGCTAGCTACCT
This sequence comes from Carapus acus, assembly GCA_900312935.1. Taxonomy (NCBI): domain Eukaryota; kingdom Metazoa; phylum Chordata; class Actinopteri; order Ophidiiformes; family Carapidae; genus Carapus; species Carapus acus. Next base: position 19,180 of record OMPJ01039746.1, on the reverse strand, counting down.
ACCATCCATCCATCCAGTGCCTACTACCTACCTGCCTACCTACTTACCATCCATCCATCCATCCATCCATCCATCATCCATCCACTGCCTGCCTACCCTAACTAGCTAGTTAGCTACCTACCATCCATTCATCCAGTACCTACCTACCTACCATCCATCCATCCATCCATCCATCCATCCACTGCCTACCTACCTACCTACCTACCTACCTACCTACCTACCTACCTACCCACCTACCCACCTACCTACCTACCCATCCACATCTATCTATCTATCTATCTATCTATCTATCTATCTATCTATCTATCTATCTATCTATCTATCTATCTATCTATCTATCTATCTACCCATCCACATCTATCTATCTATCTATCTATCTATCTATCTATCTATCTATCTATCTATCTATCTATCTATCTATCTATCTATCTATCTATCTATCTATCTATCTATCTATCTATCTATCTATCCCTATGATTGTTTGTTTTCTCTGGGAAGTCATTTTTAATATTGATGTCTTCTCTGTTGTCTGTCTGTCTCTAACTAATTGCTCCAATTGTCAAAGAGAGACAGGGAGAACATTTGTGGTCGTGTGTTGTTCACCGATGTATAATTGTGAGACGCTGGCGTATGTGTGTCCCACCTAATCATGTCCACATTTGTCCACCTCTTGGACAAACAAAATCTTTTTGCACCTGCTGCAGCTCAGCTTTACCGCCTGCCGCTCTGACTTTGATTGAGTCACTGTCTTGGTAAATCAAATGAGAGTGCGTGTCTCTCTCTCTCCCCCTTTCTCCCTCTCTCCCTCTTTCACTCCTCTCTGTGGGAGGGATTTCTTGGGCCTGATATGAAGGTAACCTGGTGTCCTCCTCTCAGGTACGCGCGGAGACCTACTGCAGACATGTTGGTGTTTGTGACTCTGATGCTCCTGTTCCACTCCGCAGGTGAGAACACGTCTGTGCGTAGACTTACATAAAATACATAACACGCGCAGACACACACACACACAAACACACATTCGACAGTCCAAGCAAAGAGTTGGGTGTGCGTCTTGAAAAACGTGTCATCACACTGTTCAGGCGGGTCGTCTAGCGCGAACGCCTGCAGTTACCAGGACATCGTGGACCACCTGAACCTGACCGTGGACAACAGCCGCTTCACCACCACCCGGCCCGTCCTGAACCACACACACATCACCCAGGTGGAGCTGGACATCTACCTGTACTCTGTGGTCTCCGTGGTAGGTGCTGCTGCGGTCGGGAAAGGTCTAAAGTGGGTGATTGGCTGAGCGGTCAAAGAGTGTAAGTGTGTTCTTGTTTTCACGCGCAGAATGAGAAAAGCCAAATCTTCATTCCTTTCATCTGGACAACTGTGGTGAGGCATTTGCCATTTTGTATCTACCAAGCCTGATTTGTCTCTCCCTCGATCTGATTCAGTGTTTCCACAATTCAATCTGACAAACTCAAAGTGATTTAGGGACGCTGAATCTACTTTGGAAGCTTTTTTGCAGCTGCCTTGAAATGTACTTTGTCTGACATCTCTGTTTTTGTCAGATTTGGAACGACGAACGCATCTCGTGGGACCCGTCCGACTTCTGCGGCATCACCAGCATGGCGATACCGAAGGAGCTGCTGTGGATGCCGGACGTCATAATCTATGAGATGTGAGCCCCCGCATTCGCACAAACACACACACTTTGCAGACTATGTACAAACACTCATTGATTGGATCTGTCATGATGATGAATAATGCCTAGATGAAGTGATCGCCTATTATGGTGTGTGTGTTTGTCCAGCAGGTGAATTGATTAGCAAACATTTGTGCAGCGCCAGTGTCACGACAAACATGTGCGGCTATCGTGGAATGTGTTTTAACAAGGTGCTCTGTAGGTGTGTGAGAGTGTGAGTGTGTTGCGTGTGTTTTGCGGACTCCAGGACGGAGAAGGTCAACTCCCATGTGAACCCCTACATCATGGTGACCCACGACGGGTTTGTGAAATCTGAGAACGAGATGAGGGTGGTGAGCATCTGCAAGATGGACATCCACCAGTTCCCCTTCGACACACAGAGATGCGTCCTCACGCTGAGCTCTGCCATGCACACAAGTGAGCCTGCAAAATAAAAAAAATGCGAAAATAAAGGACAGAGAAGAGCAAGGGCGGGCAAACTACGGCCCGTGGGCCACATGAGGCCCGATAGTCTTTTTTATCCAGCCCGCCAGAAATTGGTACATACTTCACTATTTTCACTATGTTGTCAGTCCTATAATTTCAGTGTTTAAGACACTTTTTAGTCCATATAAACAATGACTAGTGATATTTACGAGAATGTATGGATGAGGAATCAAAAGACCAACACTCAAAAATTTCGGAATAATAGTAGTATGATAATAAAACTTTAATATTAATATTAATATTGATGTTAATATTAATGATATAATATATAACAATATGATAATATAATATATAATAAAATAAAGTAATATGATAATAATAAAAAATTAAGATAAAATAATAATAATAATAATCTTTCTTATTGATTCTACCAGGGCAAAGTGCAATAGATACACTTAAAGTCCACTTAAAAAACACAGTTTTGAATCCAGTGTGTTGAGGTGGGGCAGTTTCAGGGGCAAAGTATGGGTGTGAAGAAGTGACAAAATAGTACAAGCTTTAATTGTGACCCTTCTCATTTCACAAAAAGAAAAAGAAAAAAAAAAGAAAGTGATCTCAACATTGTTCTGCATGGCTCGATAAGTGATACCCCTCACTTCTCTTCTCTCTGCGCTCCAGATGATGAACTTCACCTCTTCACCCACACCAACACATCCAAGGCTACGCAACATTCTTACGAGGTGATGCTGAACCAGGGCGAGTGGGAATTCCTGGAACTGTCTGTGGCCGAAGGCAACATCTCCTTCGAGAACAAAGTCTGGGAACAGCTTGTGTACACCGTGAGTAATATGCAAAGTCGGATGATGGAAACGTGACTTTGAAACCTAAAATACCAAGTATGGCGGTATGACTCCAGGCCTGGCTGCCTTATTTTTCATAGTTCACCATCAAGAGGAGACCTCTTCTCCACGTCGTCAACCTCCTGCTGCCTGTCTTCTTCTTCCTCCTTCTGGACCTGGCGTCCTTCCTCATCTCTGACCTTGGTGGGGAGAAGCTGGGTTTCAAGGTCACCGTGCTGCTGGCCATCTCCGTGCTGCTGCTCATCTTAAACGACATCCTGCCTTCTTCGTCCAACACCACCCCGCTCATAGGTGCAACACAGTCAACACACTATTGCTCCAGTTTAGGTCGTTGTCGATGAAATACTCCAGTCCCGATTTGATTAATCCTGATTACTGTCCTCCCTCTCCACCCAGCGACTTACTGCATTGTGATTTTTGGTCTAATGCTGCTGAGTCTGCTAGAGACCATCTTGGTGGTGCATTTGCTGGCCAGAGCGTCGGCCTCGGCAGAGAAAAAGAAGGATGCCAATGAGGATGAACTAGACGTAAACACCGTCAGCTGCAAATCAGGTAAGGCAACCGGCAGGCAGGGCAGCACGGGAAGTTTTCGTAGAGTTACGACTTCAAGAGCAGAGCCACGTGTTTTGTTAGATGCATACTTGAGGTCAAAAATGACCCAGTGGGTTATTGTTCTTCAAAATGTTTATAAAGAAAAATTGTGATATATTCATATTACAGGTATTCCTATTAAACATGTCTGAGACATGAGGCAATATTTTACTTAATTTATGTTTTCATTCATTTTGAGAAAATTCTCAATATTTTGAGGATTTTAATTCAATTTTAATCCAATTTTAATTGAATTTTAATTTGATTAAATTTTAATTTAATTTTAATTTTAATTGGATTTTAATTAGATCCTCTATATTTTGAGGATTTTAATTGTGGAGGAGTGTCGGTATTGGTAGGCTCTGCAACTAAGGGTTTCCCGCCGCCTACTGGTCACCATATGCAATTGCAGTTTCCAAGAGATGAAATCCAGTTGTATGAAATGCAATTTTGTAGCTTGCTTTCTCAGAGGACAGGGTCAAAAATCCCACCAGAACCTTCAAGGGTGACAGAAAGGAGCAAACGCACGGAGAAGCAATACAAACAGAGATTTGTGGATGTTTGTTCCTCCTTTTTCTTTCAGGGGAGAAGCAGCAGACGAGCTTTGAGTGCGTGAAAGTCCCACCCAATGACCAGCCGGTGCCGGAGGAGGTAGGACAAAGGCCCACATTTACTCTCTCTTTGTGTATTAGTTCTAAAATGTTGCTCTAAAATTCTAAAATGTCGCTGTACGTTGTATTTTATCATTGCCCGTTAAGGCTCAAGTGCTGCTGTTGATCCTGGAGGAGGTTAGGGGCATGCAGAGGACCTTGGGGAAGGCCCCCTGCCACAGCGACGGAGGAGGCGTGTATGAAAAATGGATCTTAAAATTTCACCGGGTTTTCTTTCTTTGCTACATCTTGGCAGTGGTGACTTTCCTGCTTTACATGTGGAGGGCGTGGATCGCCCACCGTTAGTGTAACATTCTGTTACAGAAATACTGAATAGAAAAGGAATGTTCACGACTTCATTAAATCGATGAATGATTCTTTCTCAGGCATGTTACAAATATTTCAGAAAATCTTGTTGTGTCATAGGGTAAATTAGATGTTTATGTCGCGATTACAGAGAGTGCATGTGAGGATAAACTGCCAATTTTTGTGTTGTTGCGAAACAAATACCGCTCAGTGATTTTAGCTATGTTGTCTTTGTTCTACAGAAATAAAACTGAAACTACAAATACTCTTTGTCCCAGGATTGTCACTGTTTTGCAGTTATTGACAGCAATATTTCCGAGTGTGAATGCCAGCAATTCTTTTTACATTGTTATGCAAAACAGAGTTAGATATAACCGCCAAGACATCACTTCATTACTCAATGTTTGAGTGAGCTATTGTATCCGCGTATTTGTTGTTGTTACTCCTCCCGGCCTGCGGGTGGCGCTGTTTGTTTAAACGCCCCCTCTCCCTCTCTACCCCTCCGCTTCCTGGCCACTGCAGCTCACTCCAGTGACGTGGATTTTCATTGAGGGAGTTTGTGCGCTGCAAAATCAGATTTATCACCTTTTTTGATCTTTATTTCCACCCTATTGCTCCGTGTAGCAGAGGACTTTATACTTCTATTCAACTGCCGCCATTTTCTTGTTCCGACGCCCCAAACAGGTGAATATAAATCGCGGAAGGTTACTTATCTGCACTGGTTTGTGCTGACGAATATCTGCGTTTTCTGTTCCGTTAAATTGATGCTGAATATCCTTCGAAAATGTGTGTTTTTTCTCCCATAGTCAGCAGAATGAGTAAAAACAGCAAGGTGCTCAACCTGAGGGATAAAGTCAACGGCAATGAGATGGACCTGAGCCTTTGTAACCTGGCCGAGGTGCCCGTCAGAGAGCTGGTGAGCCTTGATTAGACTTTTACTGTATTCACCGAATGAAATCAGCGTTTTCACTCCACTACACCACCTCTGATTTATTAGTTATAGTTTCTCCACGACAAGATGACGTGTGCATTTGTCAATCTCGGCGTGCGTCAATCTCAGCTCCTGTTTGCATTGCAGCTCAATGGAAATTATTTCGCAATCAGATTAAATTATGAAAAAAATCGATCAAATAAACATGTTCTGTGATGAAGAGTTATCTTTGATACTGGAGAGTAGTTACTAGACCTGTGTTCTGCCAGGACAGAGATGCTCCCGTTGCTTTTCAGACAGCACTAATGATTTCCGTGCTTGTCTTTATGTGTTATTTACATCTTCTAATCATTGATGTACTGTGTCTCATCCTGTCAGGCTGCATTCCCCAAAGTTACTGTTCTGGATCTGTCCTGCAACAACATTTCCACCCTCCCTGTAAGTTGAAAGCCACACCAAAAAATCTTTGCACCCATTAAACACAAACCAGTTTTGTATTTTCACTTTGGCTGATTTTTTGCTCCAACAAAGCCTGAATTCTGCAACCTGACCCACCTGGTCCGAGTGGATTTGAGTAAAAACCAGCTGAGCAGTCTGCCGGATCTCCTGGGCAACCTGGTGAACCTCCAGCACTTGGATTTGTACAACAACAAGCTGACGGATCTGCCTGTTAGCTTCTCCCAGCTCAAAGTATGTGACACACACATTTGAGTTGTTGAAACCTTAAGTGTTCTGGCTAGGAAATGAAACTGCAGCGTAAACACACGTGCCGTTTTAGGTTTCACGCTCAGGTTAGTCTGGGTTAATGCAGGGCGCGAACTCTCACACTGTGTATTTGTGTGTGCGTGTATCAAACACTCAAGCTGTGTGTGTGTGTGTCTCTGTCTCTCTTGTTAGAGTCTGAAGTGGCTGGATCTGAAGGACAACCCGTTGGACCCAACGCTGGCCAAAGCTGCAGGAGACTGCCTGGATGACAAGCAGTGCAAACAGTGTGCCAATAAGGTGAGAGTGTGTGTGTGTGTGTGTGGTGACCTGCACAAAGTCATTTTGAATTTTTTTTTATTTTCAGTCTGATTCACAGTCCACATATTCCCTCAAGTCTCATTTTCGCTTTGTATTGCTGATGCGCAGTAGCTTGAATTTTGCATGAACGAAGTGTAGATTTGTTTAAGTAAAAACATTTTCTGGTTTCTGCGATGTTGTGTCAGTAGTTTCAGTCAGAAATGCAACTGTGTGTGTGTGTGTGTGTGTGTGTGTGTGTGTGCAGGTTCTGCAGCACATGAAGGTGCTTCAGGAGGAGGCGGCTCGTGTACAAGAGAAGCGGCTCTTGAGAGCGAAAGGTGAGTGTGTGCGCGTTGGCGCTAAAATTTGTCGGGACTGTGCACTGGAGTCATTAGAGGCAACGTGAGTGTAGCTTGAATAATACTTCTTTTACAGTAGCAGATGGATAAGACTTCGATCGAGTGTGTAGCACATAAGTGAGACAGCAAATTGTCAATGATTTTCAAAGTACAATTACCGTAATTTCCAGATTTTGAGTCGCTTCTGAGTATAAGTCGCACCAGCCAGAAAGTGGATAATAATGAAGCGGGAAGAAACAGACAAACAAAAAAGTCACAGTAGAAAATAATTCAAATTTTTTGGGGGGAAATTGATTTTTATAAAATTTAAGTCAGAGAACAGACATTTCATCCTGAAAGACAAGTTCTAAAAATAATAGTAGCGATGTCCGATAATATCGACCCGATATTAGCATAAAAATGTAATATCGGTATCGGATTTTTTTGCTTTAAAACCGATAAAATAAAAACCGATAAAAATCAAATAATGCTTGCGTTACACCGAAATAGTGCCTATGTGCTCCTGAAGCGTTTACTGGTGCACGATATCGGTATCGGCTGTTATCGGAATCGGTAAATTGTGTGTTGGACTATATCGGATATCGGCAAAAAAGCCAATACCAGACATCCCTGAATAATAGAATAAAAAAAACAGGCTGATTAAATGTGTAGCATGCCAACAAAACACACTGATGGTTATTTAGTCATTAGTTATTTAGTTATTTATTTGACAAAAACAAACACATGAAATTATAATATATAATCGAGAAATTGTGAAATTCTAATATATAATCTCACGTAAAGGTAGCATCTAAATTTAAGTAGCATCCCTGGCCAAACTACGAAAAAAGTGCTACTTATATTCTGGAAAATACCACAAGTTTGCTATTAAATAATTTATCTTAAATGCTACTTTAATTTGACATTTGTTCATCCCTTATCAATGCGATGCAACTGTTAGCATGTTAGTGCCTTGCTCATGGGCACAGGTGGGTAAACTCTGTCCTGGAACCCCCTGAATAGCAGATTCCATGCTAGGTAAAGAAATTACAGATTGATAGTACAGTAGTTGGAAAATAGTTCCAAAAATCAAGGTGTGGTTTCCATCACTCGGTCCCTTGGCTGATTCTTGCAACTTCCACGTGAAATGTGAGGCGTTTGCCCATCAGGTCAACCTTAAAATGTCCTCTTGTCTCACCAGAACAAGAGAAGAAGCGCGAGGCCAAGCAGCGGGAGCGGGAGGCCCGCGAAAAGGAGGCTCGCAAACGCGAAAAGGCTGAGGAGAAGGAGAGGAGGAGGAAGGAGTACAACACTCAGATGGCCGCTAAGGAGCAGCAGCAGCAACAACAACAGCAACAGCAGCAGCAGGCGCCGCAGCAGCAGCAGCAAAAGAAGAAGAAGAAGGAGGAGAAGAAGAAGAACGGATCAGCGGCCAGCAAGCGTAAAAGCACAACCTTGAATTCAAACTGAAGTTAACATGATTGCCAGTATTTGAGAGGTTCGTGCGTCTCTGTTCGCAGAAAACAAAAAGGTGGCCAAAGACTCCGCCCCCAAAGCTCGCCGCTCTCTCTTCGGCGTGGCGCTGAAGCTGCTCCTGGTGCTGCTGCTGGCGCTGGCCGCCGCCGCCGCCACCTGCCGCTTCACCGGCCTGCAGAAGGAGCCCGTGTGCGTGGCCGTCAACGGCGCCGTGGACCACGGGCTCTCCTGGGCCCGGGAGCAGGAGGGCGCCGTGATGCGGCTGGTGCAGAACGTGTCGTCCATGGCCAGGGAGCTGCTGGAGTCCACGCAAGCCTCCAAAAACTGAGCGGTCCACCCCCCCCGGAGGTTGGCGGGGTTTCCGGCCTGCCCCCTCAGTTTTTATTTGCTTACTTGGTCGGTCCGGACGCGGTTAGGTGCCATCGCGTCCCTTAGCGTGGAGGCGGGGCGGCTGTGGAGAAGAGATGGACAGGTGTGTTCAGAAAAAAAAGAAAAAAATCCTTTTAAATTCCTATGGAATTGTCGTCGCCCTCGTCCCCTCTTTGTACTATGGTCTCTCTCTCCTTTTTTTTTTTTTTTGGTTAATTTTATGGCACCTGAAAATCACTCCCTGCTCTCCACACTCTGCACCGAACGAGACCAGCGTGGTGCGGCGCATGGAGAGCCGAGGTCCGTTTGAATCGTCAAAGCCCTGTCAGTGCTGCGCTCAGTGCCCCCTCTACCGTAAATACTCTAATACCAGAGCAACAGGCCTGCGTCTTTACAGGGTAGGCCTGGATTTGACAATGCCGTCCAGGGGGGGGGATTTAGCAAAGGGGCGCCGTCCTTATCAAAGCATGGAGCTTTTATTCCAAAGGGGTCAAAGTAAGGCCCGCGGGCCACATGTGGCCCTCGGCGTCATTCAATGCGGCCCACAAGCACTTCAATGACTGTTTCAATACAACTCTCCCTCATGTAAACGCGCATGTACCCACAAAGGAGGACAGCTCTCCGAACAGCACTTGAGTTCATAGCCGTCCCCTGTTTGCTAACTTTAGCTCGAAAATTTCAACAGTAGCTTTTGTCCCAACTTTTAAAGAAGTCTCGCCTTCTCGCAACCAGCCCTGTATTTGAGTATTTACGGCATCGGTCGGGCAGTTTGAGCTGTGGAGGAGGCGTGAATGTTTGAAGTTCACTCGTTTGTCTTCCACAGCATAAAATCGAGTCAAAACCAGCTAATAACCACGTTTGAATACCACAGCCTCCTCAGCGCACATATCAAAAGTAAATAGCTGCAGCCACCATCGCCTGTTTGACCTTATGGGTGAGCCAGGTGAGGACCAAGTATCCATGATTATATATAAATATCCACAATTAACAAGCAAATTACAGCTATACTGTACTACATATCTACTGTATGATGACAACTGCAAAAAAAATGCTTCGAATATTATCAAGTGTGTCCTATTTAATCCTAAACGCGTCTTAAATTAATATTACATGACCATACAAAGATGATGTTTCCAATTCTTTTAGTTTTGATTCCATTTTGTGTCAAGATAAGTCAATTGTTGGAAAAACTTGAATCATGCTAATGACTGATATGTCAAAATAAATCAGTAGATTGCAGCAGTAGAATCGAAAACCGATTTGATTGCTTTAGCGTCGGGCTGAAATCGTCTTGCCATGCGAGGGATTTTCCACTCAGAAGACGTCAGGACGGAGCGTTTTGCATTTTGGGTTGCAGTAGCTAATGTGGATTGTCCCAACTTTGTTCTTGTCTTCGCTTTTGCACTGGTTGTTGTAGAGCTTCGTCTCCACCGAGCGCGTCATCAGTGTTAATAAATCGGCTATGCACTGCAATGCTGCCTAGCACGTGTGTGTGTGTATATGTGTGTGTGTGTGCATGCGATATAACGCACCTGATCAATGTGCTGCTAGCTGCAGGCGGTCTCTGCAAACCTGTCCGTAGTCCCTCTCTGTCACGGTGGACGTCTCCTCTAGCAGTCTTGAGCGTACAGGCTCGTCCACGGCCATCTCCAGGGTGACCTCTCTGAAGACATTACACACCGAAACCTGCAGGCGCACACACACACTGCGGTGATATGGAAGACGAGGT
>OMPJ01039745.1:0-15715 GCA_900312935.1 Carapus acus | reverse complement strand
AATCTTCATTGAGAGTTTATTTTTGAATTATTGTCTCTGAGTGAATTATGATGGTTCATAAATACTGTGTAGAGCTATACATAAGTTGAAAGTGAGGGTTAGGGTTAGGGTTATCAACCTCTGAAAAAATGAGGAAATTCGTCACAAGTAGCCCTTTGTGTCACTCAGGGTACTATAAGTAGCTCACAGTGCCAAAAATGTTGATGACCCCTGCTTTACAGCTTTGTGTGTCTGACTGTGTATTTGCAGAGATTTTTCCACCCAAACCACACCACGGATATGAATAAAAAAGGTGTGGTTTACATGAGGGTCTACATGGAACGGAGTGTGAGTCATCACATTCAAACAAAAACATGCAGATATGAACCCGTTTCTTTTCAGCTTACATTGTCAGAGATCCACCACTGCTGTTGTTGTCCCCCTCAGATGAGCTGTGTCTTCATCCCCAGAATTTTCCCTCTCCAGTGGCAAAAGCGTCTTTTGCTTAAATCTCAGCAATGTTGTTACTAGCGAAACATTTGTTGTGAATCCATCTGAATCCGTTTCTGCTGCCTTGGCTTGGAGAGTAGTAAACATCTTATATAGAGATGTCCGATAATATTGGCCCACCGATATTATCGGCCCGATATTAGCATGAAAATGTAATATCGGTATCGGATTTTTTGGCTTTAAAACCGGTAAAATAAAAACCGATAAAAATACAATAAAGCTTGCGTTACACCGAAATAGTGCCTATGCGCTCCTGAGGCGTTTACCGGCGCACATATCGGTATCGGCTATTATCGGTATCGGTAAATTGAGAGTTGGACAATATCGGCATATCGGATTTCGGCAAAAAAGCTTATATCGGACATCGCTAATCTTACACTGATAAGCACCAAGCCATAATTCACATAATCCCATTTCACATGTCCTATTCTTCACTGCTACTTGTCTTTCTACGCTGTACAGTGGGTAGACAATTGAGAGGAATCTGCACAATTCTGCTTTCGGAAGGCTGAAGATGGAATAGTGGCTTTGAAACAATGGGAACTTGATGGATCACCTTGCAGTTCACCTTGGTGTACATTTTAATGCGTGTATATGTGTGTGTGCACGCTTTTGTGTGTGTGTGGGTGGGGGTGGGGTTCCCCTGTGAAAGAGAAATGAAGGTGAGCAGGAGTATCGGGGGATCTGAACTCTTACTGCTTGTGACAGTTTTTGCAGTAACCCTCAAGTCACCTTAGCTGGTTACTTTTGCGTACAGTACGGGTACGTGCCCCTTTGTGTGTGTGTGTGTGCGCGTGTGTGTGTGTACAGCGCTGCTGTAGACTGAACAACGAGACAAACGTGGCCTCACAGCGACGGGTTTTCAAGTCAGAGGACACGGACACAATGGTTGGGTGTGCACATGACCACATCCGTACGCGGTGCCTCGCTCTCTCCATCCACCACCTGCCTCTCCATCCACTAATCCCCCCATCTTGTATATCATCACTTGTCGTGGGAGCTCAGCAGCACCTCGCGGTGGTTTCCATGGAAACAGGAGAACAACAGCAGGTTGGCTGCTGTTGCCTGGGGGGAGGAGGCGCCCCTCTCCTCTCCCTGCTTGCTCCACTCATGGAGGTCTATCGTAGATCCTCCCAGTGGGATCGCCCGAGGTGCCCAAGAATATCAAATGAAGGGACTCACTGGAAAAACCGCACACTTTGTTGAACGTGATGGTAATTTCTCATACTTTGTCAGATAAAGCCAGAAATCAAATATATTTCAATATGAATCATCATAAGTAACACTGAGGACTATTCATAATTTATAACCAGCGGTAGATTGCAGACCTGCTGTGGAGAATGATAATGGTCCTATTCAACATTTACAATCGCCATTGAATAACAATACACGCATTAAGTTTCACTTCATGATTTTCGGTCTGGCTCCCTGCCAATAAACAAGAAGATTCTCTTTGCTAATCAATAAGCACCCCTGGCTCACCGTGTCCCACTTTGTTGTAATCAAGGTGGAGTGATCACGCTGTCAGCGATGCACGGCAGGTGCACACATACAAGCTGGGACACACACAGTTTCAATCTAAGGTTTGTTTTGTTGTACCTCAGCCTCACTTACATCTTTGGAGAATCCTTATTGCTTCAATGTCCAACATATTCAAAACTGAGACAAAATGGAGGTAAAGCAAAATGAGGATTGAGAACATTTGGCGTCCGAAGAATGTGGAGATAAAATAGGAATGACACAAAGCAAAAGGCGGATGGATTGAAAGGCAGAGGTGGAGACAGAGATAGAGAGGGGGAGAGAGGGAGGAGGAAGGAGACAAAGAGAGACACAGAGACAGACAGATGCTTGGACATGCTCAATTACTCCCTGGCTGCTCTTCCTGTTTGATTACCATCAGACTCTCTCTGTATCATCACATGTACATAAGCCAGCCTCATGCGCAGACATGTGCGCGTGCATGCACACACACACGCACGCACACACACACACACACACACGCACACGCAGATTGGTCGCCATGAGTAATATCAGCACAGTGTCGCAATAGAATAAACAGAGACTTATCTAGATGTTGTTTGTCAGATGAATACCAGAAGCAAAAGCCCATCGTAGCCAGAAGAGTACATGTGTGAGGCATCATACACAAAATTCTTCTTGTGTGTGTAAACAGAGACACATACATGGTGGGAGAGAGGCAAAGAGAGCAGTGAAAGACTCACGGGAAAGTTTGAGCCTCAGTGGTGTTAATTGAGGAGTAACGAGTGAGATTTCTGGGCTGCAGAGCATGTGCACCTATTCTGGGCACAGCTTCATCACATTTACAGTATTATGATAGAAAAAACTAAACAGATGTTTATGGTATCATCTAGAAGATCATCTCATCTATTCAAACAGGAGAAGCTCCTGCTCGCCCCTGTGTCGTCTCCTTTCAGCATCGCAAGCCAAGAGCTGATCAACCAGAGAGGCTCACATTTCTGATTTCTAACCCTGAGGGGAAGTTCAAAAATGCACAGGAACCATATCGAGTCTTTCGATATGAATGACACTTCTGGTCCTCTGAGCTGATTACAGCTCAATAACAATCCACATCTACCTCCACAGAATTTTGAAAATTAAGCTCTCTGAAATTACCTCTGCTACCTGTGTGTCAGCTCGCCTAGACTCATAAACCTACGTTATCTCCTCAACTGACAAACCTCCATGGGACCCTTGCTGGGAACGTTTTGCTCTGCTTGTGCAGCAACTCAGATCAGAAACTCTAGAGGTCATTGCAAGAAATTGCTCCTGGAAACACAAAGTGTCACTCTGACGGAAATGGCTGAGCTGAGCAACACTTTCATGTCAAAGAGCAATTAACACTGAGAAATCCCTGGGTGACTGATTAAAGCCATTTCCATCGATGCCCCCTCCCTCTGAACCCGCCCACACACACACACTCACTCCCAGGTTTCTCTGAGTCACAAAGACAGACACTCCTTGTCTGGGATTCAAAGACATCCAGTAGTGCAACGTTTTCAAGGAGGACACGCTGCTCAGGCTGTGAATTTGGTCCTATTTCTGGGCACAACAATCACACCTCTGAATACACACATCGGCACTGATGTCTGTGATAAATTGAAGCAGCTGTCATCTGCCGGTTTGGAACAATAATTAAAGCTGCTTCGACTCAGCATTAATCAGTTAACAAGGTCTCTGTGAGTGCAGACATGCATCACGCTGGTGATGCTCTATTTCACACAGACCGACTCAGCGCCTGAGGACTGTGGGAAAAGTCGAAATTCAGTCATCATCCGCTCCTGATTGCTGTTATGCTTGAGCGTCCCGGTGGTCTGTCTTCTTTTACCGCGCACGCCGCAAATAGCGGGTGAAAAATGACAATCACAACACAAAATGGCAGCAAAGTAAATAATGTTAGTCGGGTTTTCGACACAAAAGGAAGATGTGGTTCTTAAAGACGACATCGGGTCTCCTTAGAAGTTCACATCAACGGCAGCACTTTGTACAACAAAGTTATCTCAAAGTTACAGTTGTTCGACTCGGGGAAAAAAAGGCTCCTGGAGCACATAAACAGTAATTTTCCACATTTTGAAGGTTAATCTTTCCGCCCAGTTCCTTCCTTTTCCTTTTCTGTCTGTCTCCTCCTGTGGTTTTGTGGTTGGTAAATGTTTTTCCCGGCTAGCTTTGTTACCCGGTACAGGTGCTTTTTCACCTCATGTGTGTATCAGCAACACACCCCTGAGCAGAGGACCTCATTCTCTCCCCTCGCCATCCCCCCTTTCCTCTCCTCCTTCCTCCTCTCACCCACGCACACCGCTCAGTGATTGTAGCCCATCGAGACGCGATGCTTCAACGCTGCTATGGTGGGACATGAGGATGAGCTGTATGAGCAGAGCACAACACACAGAGCAGATCATCCCTTCTAACTCAATTTAAGCATATGGGGAAAATGAAAATGTATGTCGAAAGGTCATGAAACGAAGTGTGTTTGTACCTATGTGTCTTATTTATTATGAGAATCCGGCATGCTTGAAAACAGCAACTGTCACGGATCACTGTAATCAGTATTTGTGTTTGTTCACACTATGTGAGTGTTAAATATCACCTTATAAAGGTGTTCTGTTGGAATCACCCATGCAGAAACTGGCTTATACTTCATTCACACTCTAATTGTTATTCATCGGACTTGGTATATTTTCTATGTGCTATCAAAATGATCGATGCTGTGCACAAAGACATAAGTGCAAAACATAAATTTAGAATAACTTGTGTTCCATGAAAAGCGAGTGAAAACTGGATTGGTAATCATTACCCCTGATATAATAAAATACAAAAAGTCCCGTTCTCTTCACTTTGCACTTGTGCTGCAGATGGCGTGATAACCAGAATTCTTTTCACACCTTGGTTTTACGTGAATAACACATATGTGATTCAGGTACTCACACCCTGTGGAGGTGTTGGTGTGCTGTTGCAGTGCATTTGTGCTAGTTAGACACACTCAGAGCTTTAGTTTAGACCCACTGGTCACATTTCTTGCTTCAAATATTCTAGACCTGAATTTCCTGTTGTTAAACCATGTGACGTCCTTGGGGACCACATGCAAAGTCTAAAGAGCCTTTGCCATGTAAGGAACATGCATGTATGAAACTTCCCACATGTACCTTTGTTTCGACAATTAAGTCTTATGTTGCATGATTTGCTTACATTGGTAAGATATAATTTCACGTGATTACACAGTAATTACACATGTATATATGGTTTATGAAAATATGTTGTGAATTTGGTTGTGAATAAGGTTGTGAATTTTCAACATCTGGTAAACAAATAAATGAAGTTGAGCACTTTCCATAAACCAGCAGCGGCTACGCTTCTTCACACATGCTTCCATTATTTGGAAATTGATGCTTCTCCACCACAATGTTGAAATTTATTTGTATTGATTACAGTGATTCAGACACTCACTCACACCACACCTTTTTCTGGTCCCTGTTTTTAAGGCACTGCTAAAATCTTCCTCATTAACACATCGGCTCTGTGGCAACAAGTGTGGAAGGCAGGCATTGACGCTAATGAACACATTACGCTCGGCACGTCCACGCTCATCCACGTCACATCCATCATTTCATCACGCAGAGCACAACACAAAGCAAAGGAACGATATCGTCGAGGTTGCCAACGTGCCCACAGCACACTTTTCACACAAGATCGCTAATTACACTTTGTTCCCAACGACACAGTGTTGCTATGTTGAAAGCAGTGAAATAAATGATGATGAAATGAAATAAATGAGGCAGTTTGGAGTGACCTTGGCTATATTCTGTCACTGTCTGTCACCCATTTCTTTAGATCAGGCCACAAAGTGTGTGTACGGCTGTGTTTGCATTTATGCCAATAGGACAACAAAGCAGTGCTTGTCTTTGGCAAGCGCTGCTTGGCAAAATTAGCCACATGATGTAGAATTTATCCTTCAACATAGATATTTGTTTTGCAAATTCATAACTTCACAATGCATAATTCATTGGGGAATACTGTCTAGGGCAGAAATCCATCTAAAACTGGCCTGAGAAGTGACTTCGGAGTGAAGTATTCTGATTTCTTTTGTTTTATTTTGTGTCTCAGTATCTCCAGAGATCTTTTCAGCGTCCAAGTTGTGTGTCATCAAGTCTGAGACATTACGGAAACATATATGATTTATGGTCCTGTTTGATTAGCTTGACTGTGGGATCGCAGCTCAGCTTTTATGCAAATGTGGTGACACATTGTGGAGAAACTTATGCAAGTGTAAGAGGGATCGCTTTTCACCCGAAAAGTTGATTTTAATGTGATTAAAATTAGGTCACGTTTCACAATTCTACTGATATCAGTGCTTTTTAGAAGGAACATACAGTTATCTATGATTGTGGTTGTTCACTGTATGATCACAGATTTTCTGTCAGTGCGAACCTCATTGCTCTTTCAGATGTTTTACATTCGGTGTATGACTTGTTTTTATCAGAACACATACAGGGAGTCGTAAAGAGCAGGCCTGTGCTGTCTGTCTCTAATCAATCCATCTTTCTCCATCTGTCTTACTGATTTGGTTGTTTTGCTGCAGTGTTTTGTGTGGAGTCGGCAATCTATCAGTGAGTACTTGCTACATATTGCTATGTTCAGATTCAAACGACTTGTGAATGGTTTCAGTGCATTTAAGACACTATGGCTTAAGAGAGAATTATTCTGTTTCCGAATTGACATGTAGCACTGTGCTAACAAAACGATATCCTCCCTTCTGCCACTTTTGCGTCTCATATCATACATAATCAATGTAGTTATATATATGTATTATTTTTTTTCATGGTCTGTGTGAAATTGGGATTATCATTGCTGTGTGCAGAAAATCAAACAAATAGCTTTTGGATCTCTCTTTTTCACCTTGAAATACAATCAAGATCCTGCTGACCTTTAGGGACGCCTCAGAAGGCAACCGCTCGTATGATCATTTATGTGTGGTTTGTGTCCATTAATGCATTTTGTTTACTTTCCCTGGGAAACTGATCCATTGTTTGGATAGATACTGTTTGCTCCAACAAAGACTTACAAATTAGCAAAGAAATGAGGGGTTTGCCCTGGTCTGATTGCCCTGGGCTCAGTATTTTGTAAATCAAGTAAGTAGGAAGTTAGGTAGGTGGGTACTTTATTGATCCATTGATCAATTGATCAAGGACATTGGAAGGCAGAGATAAGTAGATAAGATAAAGGTAACAAAGTTGAACAGAGCGAGGCTACTGAGATAGGCAGCTGTCTCACACAGTGCCTGTAAATTGGAAAATTGGAAATCACGTGGTTATGCATGTGTATTGTTAAAATGCTACACATCATCCTGTTCCATGTACTTAAAAAACCTGATGTTGCACAGACTTCTGAAGCAGTTCGAATTTTTTGGCATACTTTGGTTAGTTATCCTCATTATCATCACCATAGGAGAATGAGAAATGTTATTATCACAACTGGACTTCTCCAAGGTCCTTACTGTAGATAAGGTTGCAATTTTGCTGAATCACAACATCGCCACAAAAACATACAGTAAGGGTGAATTGAAGCAGCATCCAGCTGAATATTGTGTAGGGAAGTGAACTGGCTGCATCTTATAAGGCGTGTCCGCCCAGAGGAGTACTTGTTATATAGCCAAACGTATTGGAAAGAAACAAATATACACTAACCAGTAACACTTCCTCAGTCATATTCAACATATGTCAAGGGAAGAGCGTATTTAATTCTGGTATCATAATTTGGTGTCTTGGATGAGGACTCAGTTTGCCAATGGTGAGAAAAATTTGAAATTCTTTTTGTATCGGTTGACAGTGAGAAAAGGGGTTACAGATTGCCAAGCTGAAGGCATCTCAAGACACACTGCAGCACGGATATTAAGTCGTCTCACTCGGGCTCATCGACTGTGAGGGGCGAACATGGCTTGCAGCACTGACAACAGACTTTCCAAGAGCCACTATCGGCAAGCAGTTGAGACAGTTTCATGATAAATGACACCAAAAAAACTAAAAAGAAAGAAAGAAAAGAAAGAAAGTCACCAAAGAACCACCTGCCAGCTCACGACTGTCCATGTGGTTTCAACTTCAGCTGAGGTTGAAGACGTCGGAACTTGAATCAAGGAATCTTGAGTCACTATGTACCGGTGACACGCAGTCACGGGAGGCAGGACACGGCATGACTCACCGGTCATCATGGTAATGAAAAAAATGTCAAAGGAAAACAATAATGAAATGGTTAGGGTTGGGGTAAGGATTATCCAGTCATTTGCAGTATGAAGTTGTTTTTCATCCAACTTCACCAGATTTTAAATATAATCCGTTAACTGCTCCCAGTCAATTGGTGAAAAATCTACTTTGTTCGGGTTCATCTGTTTGTAAGTTTGATTGTAACGAAGTTAGTGCCTCATCTGCCACGTCCTCCAAGTATGAATACAATGGTGGACCTCCACACATTACACTAATATAGGTGTCTGAGGTGCAATCAATTCTGATTTCACAGTTTTGCGAGTGATGGCGTACAGCCAGAAATCATCACTTACATTAGTTACTTAAAATTCACACCTTGCTTGTTGTGAATTGTGTCAGCCTGCCACTCAATAGGTTGCCGTCAAATGTCCCTCCAATGTTCTCAACTTGTAGCCATCGACTCAAAGAGTTGTGCGTGTGTGCGATGAACGCTGAGGGAAGTGAGCAGCGTGTAATGGACCCACGCGAAACCTAAACCCCCCTCAATTTATCAAAGTGGCCCCTACAAATCAATGTGGATTACTTTGGGAGAAAGCATGACTCATGTGACCGTGCATTTGCAGTACCGCACACAACAACATTGGCCTTTCGGGAGGCTGTGGTAATTTGGTGTATTGATCAAATCACAGCCAAAGATCAAATCGCAGCATCTCGGTTTAGGCAATGGCTCAAACACGGAGAAAAGGGAGGACGGTGAATGCGAGAGAACACACTCCCACACCTGGAGACAAATGCACTCATACTCTCTTCCCTCCCCCTGCGCAGAGACACACACACACAGCCGGATCCCACAATTACGTTAGCGTGGCGGTCATAGCAGTCACAGGTAACCTGCTGTCAAATTATAAAAGGATTATCCCTGTAATCCAAATGGTAACTAGGCACGTGTGTGTGTGTGACCTTGCTTGAGCTCTGCAGCTGCAGTCCTGCGATGCTGAGAAGTCTTTCGGAGACAACGAATCAACGCTCAGGCCTGTGTGAGGACGTCAGTCCCGCTCGAAGCAGAGGGACTGGAGGGCACGTGGACTTGTGCCCGTCTCATTTCTAAACTCCCTCGCGTCTGTTTGCTTTATGCCTCCAGCATCCATCAAAGCTCGCGGAGGAGATCCTGTCACGGTACCGTTTGTTTTCCCTTGTAATTAATCGTTCAGTTTACACAGTTCCCACCTCCACACACTTGATCTCCATCTCCTAATTAGTCTTCCCACACTCCGCATCCAGTCCTGTCCCTTGTGGCATCTGGCAGATCATGTTGGATGCTTTTCATGTGTGTCCTTGTATCAGCCCTGATTTCTCTTGCAACAGGTGCCTACTGGATTATCACATTTGCGGTCTGCTGTGCGAATTCCTGCCCAAATCCTATTTTCTGACCAATGTTTTTCTGCTGCTTCATTCGCATAAAGAGCAGTTTTGTCTCTGGGAGCGTTTTAGATGGCCGTGTGAGCAGCACAGAGCTTAAATTAAGATGGATTTGTTTGGCTGTGTATTCCTGACCTCAGTCCAAAAATCTCATTTTTGAATTTAACACAAAATCTGACGTATTTTCACGCTGTAACACTTACATGGGGCTGAACACCATTCAACATAACGCTGACACTATTCCTCAAGCAGCTTTGAGACGCTCAGACAATCGGTCCCACAAAGAGCATGAAAACCTCATAAAGGCATGTTCGTCTCCGTGTTGTTCCATTCTATGCAGATTTCCAGAGTTTGTGCTTATGCATTTCAAACAAAGTCGAGGTGTTTCTTGCAACCACAAGCATGACATTGCATGAATCCACAGTTCCAGGCAGGTGTGAAAAAATGCTGCAAAACAAAACAATGCCAACATAATAGGCTAAAAACAGAACAGAACCTTTTCCTTCATGAACGAATGGAATGCAAAACGAATGAACAGCAATCGCAGTTGAATCAATACACAGCTGGTCTGGTTTTTCTTGAAATGCCTCAGCTAAGAGGTTGATCCAAACTTCTTGGAGGTTAGCTAGGCCTATCTTGCCCCTGTAGGGAGCCGTAGAAACACTTCTCAGTCGCCTTGTTGTCCACACATCTGTGCTGAAGACAGTTAGGAGAGATCCTAGCTGTGGCCTGCTAGCCATCGTCCCTGGGCGCGATGCGCGGAGCTAATTGTTCATCTCTGCCAGCACTTCGTGACAGATGAGTATCTGCCTGCATCTCTCAGCAATGAGGACGCAATTAATCCTAAGCAGATCCCCGACTCCATTCACAGAAAAGAACCGCCACCAGGCTCCACTGCTGCCTTCCGACGCTCATTATCAAAGCGGCCCTTTGGTGGAGAGGCTGCCTCGCACCACAGCCAGATACCCGTCAGCCATTTTTCTGCATCCCTGCATCGAAACCGCTTGAACTGCAGATCTCGAAACCTCATTCCCCTTTGAAATCTTTGCCTGAGAGCGACGCGGCTGATGTGAATATGTCTCTGCTCAGTCTCCCTGTGGTGTGTGACGGGTACATGAAGCTGTCTTCCTCAACTTCCCCTTTAAGGGTTCAGCAGTTTGACTCTTCCTTCTTCATGTTGTAAGCCTCCCGAAGAGATGTTTCCGCTCCAGGTGGCAATTGTGTTTCAACCATAAACTGAGCATCGTTGGTAGCCTATGGATTGACCGCCAGTCCAGCATGATCCCTGCCTTTCTCCATTAGGTGGACAGGAAGGTGTCTTATTGATCCGTTCATTTAGTGATCGAGGAAATTTTATGCTCCAGCAGCTGAAAGAATATTACAGCATGGGAGTAAAAGAGAACACACACACTCATACATACAGTATACAGTATGTGTTCCTGGGGTACACAGGGTACAACACATGAATCCATCAGATTATCTTATTCACCGTTTGACTGTCAGCGGTAAACGGATTATGTTAAGAAATAACAAAGCATACAAAAACACTGCATTTCCTTGTTTAGGGAATGTTGTGGAATGCACCTTAGCCAAACTATTCTCACTGAAAGTACAGGAGGAGATCATGAGGATTCCGAACCAAGACAATCACAGAGTTGACAAGGACGTCAAGCTGATGCTCACTATGAAGGTGAAACATCTTATCGCACCTCTTCGATGCAGCAGATTGGATGACATCCACTTTTACACTCTGAGAATCATTGAAGTGTTAACGCCAGATACACTACATGGCAAAAGAGATGTAACACAGTAAATGCCAGCAGTTGAGGCTTTGGTGGGAGAATAATAACACAGAACTGCTTTGATGTTTGCTGCCTCCCTCTGTCCCCCAATTAATTGTAGCCCAGCTGGACTTGGTTTTGTTTTCATCAATCCGTCAAATGTACAGAGGGGTAGCACATCAGGTAAGTGACTGTCACCCAGCGTGCTACAGGCGATGATCTGATCGCTCATCGCTCCTCCATTCTCACACGGCCGGCAAATCTCTGCAGTCTGACGATTTTATGGACTATCAAAAAAAAAAAAGCCAAGCTCTTGTGTCTGCCAGGCAGGCATCCAGCCAGAACGATGGAGGGAGGGAAACACGAGGGACGCTATGGCTGGAATGACAGCAAAATGTTCCGAATAAATGTGTGAACAAACAAATAACAGCGATGATGCAGGTGTAAACAGTTTCCCATTAGCGAGACTTGACTCACTCCAGAGTCATTTTGTTGATGTCTAGTGAAAATCTGTAAATGTGGTGGGGAGGGAGAAAAACCATTCTTCCTGACATGGCTGCAACAGTGTCAGAGGGAAACTGTGCGATTGAAGTGCAGAGCAAAAAGAAAACAAGGGACCAACAGAGGACAGAGGACGGTGGTAAGTGACATAAAAGGTGGGACGGAGAATGTGCAGTCAGCCCGCGCTGAGCCACGTTCACTCTTTGTACCTCATTCTCGGCGAGGAAAAACTCTGAGTGCCAAGCAAACTTTTTCTCCTGGAGCAAATTGGTCCGTCTGCTCTCAATTCAGACTGTCATCACTCTTTTCGTTGACTCACACACACACACACAAAAAAAAGACACACAAGCACACTCTAACGGTGCAGTGACAGTGGCAGTTATTGCAGGTCAGGAAGTAAAGGTGTCTCTGTGCAGAGTTTTTTTTTTTTACCTGCAGAAACAAGTAAAGCTCTGCAGCACCAACACAGCCTAATTACACTCCATGTCCCCGCCTCACCCCCTAGAGGGAGTGATGTAACGTCCAGAAACCTCTCACTCCCTTTGGCCAGGTTAGTTGGTGTGGCTCAGCAGCTCGGCCGGTCCTCCAGAGAGCGCACGCGGCGCCTCTGGGCTCGTCGCAGTCCAGCACAAGAGTGTCCTTGACCAACCTAACAGGCTGCGCGTGGTTTAAACGTGAGGTCATCACAAAGCGCTAAAAGTGCTAAACGAGCATTTCATATGATATGTTTACTGCCCCGTGGGACATTTTAGCGAGCATCTTACATATAATCCTCTTAATGTTGATTTGGAGATATATTTTGCGACGATATTGATCTAAAGTGCTTCTCTGTGTTCCGCCTAGACACCCCCTCCCACACCTTTTTTTTTTTTTGTTTTGCTCGATAATACACCAGAAAAGAAGGAAGGGTTCCGCATCTTGTGACAATCTTGTCACATTGATGTTGTCTCAAGAGCAACCTGGAATCAGGACGGTTTCAGAATGACTCCTCCACCTTCCAGCACGTGTTCCTAACACTCTCCTCTCTCCCACAAAACACACACACTAAGACACACACACACAGACAGACACACTCCCTCCCATCCACCCTTAGCACTCTCCACTATCTGGGCTCCCATGAGCATGCTAATGTTGGCTCTGTGTTCACCAAAGATGCAGGCTTCAGCTGAATAGACAATGGCGAATCCAGCACCGGAAGAGAGGGAAAGCTCCGTCCAGCCAGCTGGGCCACAAATGACGCAAAGCATGATCAGCAACTACATATGTAGACCACATGTGTCAAACTCGAGTCCCACAAGCACTTGAATGACTGTGTCAACAGGCAAAAGGCTCGCGGGGGCTTGAATGACTGGGCCCAAAATGTGGGAACTAGGTTGTTGACTTGTTGATTGATTGTTAACTGATTAATACAGGTTTCTTATCCTGATAACATACAAGGACGTACATCATAGTAATGGCAAATACCTGACATATTACTACATCTATGCAAATTTGTAGGTTGAATTAGTAAAAAAATGTTAATATCTGATATTTCTGAATGTGTATCTACAATTCACATTAAATTACATTACATGTCTTTAATAATTGCCACTGTCATGCTGATGAAAATGAGATTAACACCCCTGATGTAGACGGCATGGTTGGAGGGACAGATGGCCATGTTTGGGGAGAAAAACAGGAGGCAGGAGGACAAACTGGAGTTGTGTTACCTCAAAAACATTTTCCAGGTTTCCTTTTCAGCAGATTTCCGAGGTATGCCTGGACAGACATGACCGGACGTTGTGTTTGTAGCCGGAGGCGGAGCAAACCGAGCCAACAGGCAACCGCTGTGCGGCAAAACACATTGAAACATCAGATGTGCTTGGCTTAGCGAGCTGTTACACACGGGAAGCACAAGTGAAGGCAAAAACTAAAACAAAAAAAAAATCCTCAACGCTTGGAGGCAGAAAATGCTGTTTCAGGACGTGAGTGAAACAGGAGTGTGTATGGTGGGGGTGTGTGGCAAAGATCGCGACACACTACGTCAACGCTGCAGCAGCAATGTTTCTGCTGACTGGCGCAAAACTGACTTCAGGGGACCAGGAGAGCGCACAAACACACACACGGTCGTCCACGCTCCACAACCACAATGAACTCTGCCTTTTAACCAAAGCTGGTAGAGATACAGGACACACACACACACACACACACACACACACCAGAGTCACTCTCAAGCCACCCTCCATGTGTTTTGATGCAGTGTCTCACCTATGACCTCACGTCTCCCAATTTAATCAGCAGTGCTGCGCCACTATGAACAAACGCCGCCTCCTTCTTTCACACCCCAACCGTGTCGGCGAGAGAGTGCGCGTGGGAGTGACGCACACCACGCAGGTTGCTGGGAAGCGAGGAGTGAGTCACAGGAGAGTTGGAGAGGAGTTCAGATGCGCGGCTGAGGAGCAGGCTGTCATCTGCACTTGCCAGGTGGGACAAAAACGGGAGAAATCCAAGCTGATGACGGCCACACGTCCAAACATCCAAACATTTGTCCGAACAGTCAGTCGCAGTCACACTCTCCAAACATGTCGCTTTTCTATTTCTTGTTCAGACACACAAACACACACACACACACACACACACACATCTTGTGTGAGCGCGTTGCAAATTTTCTGACCCACGTTTGGTATCTGTCCCTCTGCTGCTCCATGACATCCCCCTGTCTGTCTGGAAAATGCGCTGACAGGCAACATGCCGTGGAAACTGTCTCCAGTTGCCGTAGCAACTGACCCTGATAAGGTCCTTATCGAAATCAGACCATTATGCATTCATATCAAAACGCAACAATTTGTTTCAACCCTGCGTTTGCGTCCCTCCTGTCCTGCGGATGGTTTCCCTCTGAATGGACGGCATCCTGTTAACAAAAGGTGGCGCTGACACGGCGCCATCACTCCACGCACAATCCTCTTCGTATTAGTCACCATCCATCTCCATCTCTTCTCGCTGACAAATGCCCTGACTGTGAGGGAGGATTAGCGGGATTAGCAACACTGGGCATCTTCATGTTGGCATTCAGAAAGTACGATTTATCCTCAAAAAGCTGTTTTTAAGACAGCTGCCACTGTGCATGTGTCACACCATCCAAACTGGCTCTGTTATCCACTATTTTAAGGCTCTTTCTGATGATTGGAACAGAGCCTCAGTTTTTACAATGGTAACACTTCCCCCCCATCCACCACCATTCATCCATTTAACCTCCTGTGCTCAGTCAAATGGGGAGTTATTCTGATGTTCAAAAGCTGTAGCCAAACAGCTCAGTTTTTTCATCAATCAATGGGTTTTGTTTTTTGCTCTTTTCCTGATCAAACTGGATAAAGATAGAAATCCTCAAATTCTGTGAGGACGGCAGCAAACTCTCTTTTATTTGCTCAGCAAATAATTGGCTGCTTTGCACCGCCCGCTACTTCACGATTCACAACAAAGAGGGAACAGAGCATTCTGCGTCACTGACAACCTGTCAAAGCGACAATACTGCGTACATCACCACATTCACACTAATAAAAAGAAAAAAAAAAGTACAGTGAAACTCAACTCAAACCGCTGACTGATAGATGGAAAGAAGCTGTTTGCTGGCTTATGGTTGCTCTGGTGCAGAACAAAGATTTGCGATTTTAGATAAGAAATACCAAAACGTCAGATGACAACAGATTTACTTCCTCGCATGTCTGCAGAGAAATCAGAAAAAAAACAAACTTTCTAGGGTAGACAAGACAGACATGCAATGCAAATGTAAAAAAGGCGACTGCACAGGCACACACACGCCTCCATCCAGCACTA
>OMPJ01039743.1:0-10579 GCA_900312935.1 Carapus acus | reverse complement strand
GAAAAAAAATGAAAAAGCGTTTATAAGCCTAATTTATGAATTACATATTTATTCTTAATATTTTTACAACATTGGAAAACGTTAAGAATGTTTGTGTCACATTTCCCCCCCCCAGAAAAAACATATTAAAACAAAAAAATTACTTTTTTCCCATATTAATCCATTGTCACACATTTTTGAAAATGCTCCAGGGAGCCACTAGGGCGGCGCTAAAGAGCCAGACGCGGCTCCAGAGCCGCAGGTTGCCGACCCCTGACCTACACTCCACAACGAATAGGGTCATTTTTGACCCTGATTAAAGTTCTCAAAATACTGAGAATTTTCTCAAAATGAATGAGAACATAGAACAAGAAAAATATTACCTCACGTCACAAAATGTTTAATGAGGATTACCATACTATTCTTTATAAAGATTTTGAAGAACAACCTCTAGGGTAATTTTTGACCCCATGTGTGCATCTAAGGTTTAAACTGTTCCGCTAAATCGGAAAAATTTGGTCTTTAAGGGTCAAACACACGAGTGGTTAGCGACAAACTGGTGGTGAGACTAGTAGAGGTGGAGCACAGCTCGTGAAGTGTGTGTTGCGCTGGGCTTACCCGTCTCCCCCCACACAGGCAGGTACTCGTCCTGCTGGATGTCCAGCATCAGCTCCAGGCCGTTGCCCATGCCGCCCTTCATCGTCATGAGGAGGGGTTTGCCTTCCTGGCCAGCGTTGAACGTGTAGCATTTCCCGTAGCGTGTGAATATCTGCAAGGACACACACACACACATGCAGAGGTCTTTTTATACTGTTGCTGCTCGCAGGGGAGGAGAAGAAACAGCTTGCGCTTGGTAAGAGGGCCTAAGTCGAGACAGATTTGGGGATAATTTCCAGAGCAGCTCTGTGGTGTCAGTATCTAGGACGCTGTTAACACGCTGAGCATACACACGCTGAGCCGCGTGATTTAGCGCCACAGTAAATACAACACCATTCAGAATCGAGACCCAGCCACTCAGCATCGCAGAGAGCTCGCACGCACAGCCTTTGTGGATGCTTGTATTGGAGTAAATCTCGCAAATAAACATTAAATCCAAGCCACCTCCAAGATTAATGCTCCTAAAACGCAGAGTAATGATCATTACGCATCGCTTGTCCACGTGGACGACCATTACCCATCTCTAAAAATTAACCGATTGGCCGAGCGAAGCACCAGAAAGCAAAGCTGGACTCTTCACTCTCATCCGTTTTACACACATCTCTGCAGACGCACGCTTCCGCCCTCTCTCGTCTAAACCTAATTAGGGTATACCTTCCCCCGGTCCGCACGGCACATTAATTCATCAGAGACGTGGCGGCCAACAGCGGCTGCAGAGTCCGGCGAGGGGGCTGTGACCTATGGGCGAAGCAATGATTGCCCGCCAGCTAATGGATGGGATAATCAAATCACGGACGTCAGGGAACATGGCGAGCATCCAGAATCAAACGTCTCACTGAGCCGCTGTCCGGCCGGCGGAGCGCGAGCCCTGCATCAAAACAGAGCGGCCGCCATTATGAAGTCATTATTGACCCCCGACATGCTGAATGATAAGCAGGGACGAGCGAGCGGAGGTGTTGGTGCGGATGGGAAGATGGGAACGAGGGCGTTATCTCGCCATCCCCTCCTCCGTCCTCCCATACCAGAGCTCCAGTGGAATGAATTAGCGAGCCGTGATCATCGAGTTGGCGAACGGGCCGCACGGCCACAGATCATGACGAATTACAGTAACGTCACAAACTCCCAAAGCATGAAGCAGAAAATGCTGCAGTTGCGCCTCACGGTGGAAAACTCGACTTTTATTACACAAATCTTGCTCGGCGGCCTGCGTGAGGAACAATGGGTCCTGAATCGGGAGCGGACGGCTGCCCGCGGCGGATACGGGAGATTTCTTTGGTGGTAGAGGGGCAAAATAAAAGTAATAAAAGATCCTGCTCTACGCGGAACGATATGACCTTTGGAGTGTGAGTCGCCAACCACGGTCAAGAGCGATATTTGTGCCACTGCCATTTATAGGGCGTCTCGGCGAGACGGGAGGGAAAAAATACACCCCTGACACACACCTGGGCTCTAAATCTAATCACTGTTTGCGGATACTATTTAAAGAGCCAATTGTTGGGAGTCGCAGAACACCAGAGCGCCTTTACTGGTTTTCCGATACTTGTAGGGTTGATTTTAATGCAGCGTCGAAAGAGGTACAACATCTAGGTGCACTTTGTAAAGTTGTATCGGATTATGTTTCCGAGGGTTGAGCTGTCTGATGTCCGCGGGCAGACACGCCTCGTGGGCAGGCGGGACCTCCCGCAGATCCTCTCGCTTGCACCGCCGACAGCCGACAGCTTCCCATCCCCGATCGGAGCTAGTCGGGCGCGTCCACGGACGCCTACCTCACTCCGTTTCCCTCACTCGGAGGAAATCATTGCAGCGCACAAAAGCCAAACCACAACAAGCCCAGAATGCCTTTCTAATAAAGGCTAATGGCGTCTGTAATACAGGACGGAGGAGGGAAACATGCAAACGTCTCGCTGAACGGAATGCAAATGCATTTCGAGGTTCCTCCCGCTCAGCTGAGGCAGTTTATCTGAATGGGGAAAATATTGTGGGAGTGGAACGGACACGCAGGTTTGCAGCACTTACTGTCCTTTGTATACCCACACAATGTAAAGAATAAGACATATAGCCGCTACGCAAACCTCACATATTACGCAATTTCCATAATGTCCTCTTATCAAATGTTTCCTGCTCTGTACAATAATGTGTTTAGGTTGAGGCTTTATTTTCAACCAGCAGCACTTTGTTGTCTACTCAGCTGAGAAAATATGGTATTAGAGGGGATGGAGACCATCAGAAGGAGGCTTTTTCCCGATGATGCACCTGTCTGAGAATCTCGCTGCCTAAAGACAAAAGGTACAACATGTGCAGCAGCATTAAAACAGGTCTGCAGTAACTATGACGATGGCAGAGCAGCGAGATGCTACTTGTCCTCGGCATACGAGGAGCTTCTTCTCCTCTCTCACCTCTGGACACAAAAACAGTGAATGCCCAACATTGCCCTTATTCCTCTCCTTTCTCAAATGTTTCCGTCCCTGAAGATGAGAAGAAAAGACCCCACATCAGCCATTCAAGTCGAATCTCTGCCGCAATGAAAACGGCCTTGGCCCTCCTGACTCTTAAAAATATGGACGAATATTCAGCTATGGGCGTCCTCTCATGGTGATGGACCTGGTCAAGCCTGCGTAGATGTCCTCGCAAAGGTCTACAGGATTTCCCACTGAGCTTCGAAGAAAAGCAAAAACCCACTTCACAATTTTGGGGGGAAATTGCGGAAATTGTGTGGAGAACATTAACATTTTAATGGAATGCAATCTCCAGCCGTGCCTCTGTGGCGAATGGTGACATCTTCAATAATGAAAACCATTTGTGGGTAGAAAATGAGACTCCAAAGATTTTGGCAAATCTTTACGATATGTTTGATCATCACAGACCGATTGTTCAGGACTACAACAGAACATAGCGGGGTGTATGAAATTAAAAGTCCCAACTGCAGAGCCACTTTAAAACTTTCATTTTCTCCGAATTCAGCAGCATCTGAGACAGACTAGGAAACAACGGTAATGTAAATTCATTCTTCTCAGATTTGGCACCTAACGCATC
This sequence comes from Carapus acus, assembly GCA_900312935.1. Lineage (NCBI taxonomy): Eukaryota > Metazoa > Chordata > Actinopteri > Ophidiiformes > Carapidae > Carapus > Carapus acus. Next base: position 6,910 of record OMPJ01039743.1, on the reverse strand, counting down.
TTGTTGTCTTTGTTTTACTATCGCTGCAAATCCATGGTGACATCACTGAGAGTAATCTAAATAAAAAGCGATGCCTTAAAAGGGTTTAATTACTCAGTTTCATTTGCTGCAACTTAATGAAGAGGAGCATTAGCGCGAGGGCATCGCTGTGCTTTGAATCTGAGCCACGCCAAGACATCATCATTCATTACGTGCCAAGTGGTGAGCGATGATTCAGAGCCCCGCATTCCTCAGCGACGCGACAATGGCTTCACCAGAGATGCATCATCGTGCCGCGCAAACGCCCAGATGTTCGATTCAACCTTGGTTCAAACGGCGCCTCGGCTCCACAAAGAAAACCAGCTCGATACGTTAACCCAAAGAAAGGCTGCAGAAGAAACCGCCTGGAACATCAAGAACCCCCTGTGGCCCCCCGAGTCCCCCGGAAGAATAATTACTGTCACCAGCAGTCGAGTCACAAAGTCTTTGTCTGAAAGGGACAGCAGCCAAATCGCCACCAGTTTTCTGCAGCCGGAGCTGCACCGTTACTGTGCGGATCCGTGAATTGTGTATTGGGAGGCTTTTCATTTCATTTACTCATTTTTTGCCCATCAGCTGTTGTAAACGATGCTTTGCTGTCTCATTTCTGCAAATACATAAACAGCTGTACCCTTTGTTCAGAGGCTAATCGTTGGTATTGTTACATTTTAGAGAATAACTCACATTTCCTCGCCGGCTGGTGCAAAGGGGAGCTCTTTATGTAAACAGTGCTGGGCTCTGTATTGGGCCGGGCGCATGATCACACGTCTGACGGTGGATGAAATGACCCGTGCGGACCTCGGGGGTGCCCCGCGTGATGGCTAATTTAGCCTTGTTCAAAGGACGCCGCCTATTCAATGCTAAATTCTCGGCTAATACATCACACGGGGAGCAGGGAGGAGCAGGTCCTCCTTCCCTGTCCCGTCATAAATCCTGCTCGTAATAAAAAGGGTCATATAATTGGATCGAAAGTTATTCCCAGGAGTCAGACTTAAATATTGAAATAATTTGTGCTGACTCATTATAGTTGATATGAGCTTTCAGCGACGCTGCCCGACTCCCTTATCCGGCCAGGAGCGGTCATCCATAGGGGGCGTAGCGCCCAAGGAGAGGAGCCGCGGGAAACGCGGCCAGCAAAGATAAAACGTAAACATGTGGCGAAGAGCACGGATCCTTCATCGCCCATTCCTCCCTGCCATCAGAAACGGTCTGGAAAATCAAAGCGATTGCGATCTCCCAGCCTGGCTTCTCAGCATTATTACAGAAACCTTCTCAGCTGGGAGCAGCCCTCTTCTCTGCACGCCAAAGAGCCGTCTCCTCGCTAATGTGCCCCCAAAACATGGACCCCATCCAGCTCGGCAACGGCTGCTTGGGCGTGAGAGTGAAAACTGTGGGAACGTTTCGGATCCCCTGTTATGACCCACGCGGGGATAATTCTCCTCTACAGAAACACAATTTGCACAGGAGGAGCCTTTTCCACCTCACGGCTCCACACCCGGCAGGTAGGTACACATCAAGAAAGAGCCGCCCAGGGAGAGATAACACCACACAGCCAGCGGGGTGCGTCCATTCCAGGGGTCCGCAACCCAAAATGTTGAAAGAGCCATATTGGACCACTAAAGCATAAAATAAATCTGTCTGGAGCCACTAAAAAATTAAAAACCTCCTTTATGAATTTGAATGAATTAATGAATTTATTCTACACATTTTTATAGCATTGGAAGACATTAAGAATATTTGTGTCATATTTTCCCTCACAGAAAAAACATATTAAGATAGAAAGTAGGGATGTCCGATATTGGCTTTTTTGCCGATATCCGATATGCCGATATTATCCAACTCTCAATTTACCGATACCGATAACAGCCGATACCGATATGTGCGCCGGTAAATGCTTCAGGAGCTCATTAGCACTATTTCAGTGTGACGCAAGAATTATTGTATTTTTATCGTTTTTTATTTAATCGGTTTTAAAGCAAAAAAATACGATACCGATATTACATTTTTATGCTAATATCGGGTCAATAATATCGGTGAGCCGATATTATTGGACATCTCTAATAGAAAGATTACATTTTTCGCCCCACCTTTTTCCATTTTCATACATTTTTAAAAATGCCCCAGGGAGCCACAAGGGCGGCGCTAAAGAGCCACATGCGGCTCCAGACCCGTGGGTTGCCGACCCCTGCTCTATTCTGAGCCGAACTAAACTTTACGAGAACATTATTTGAAATGTCTACATAAATCGACATTGAACCGAGCAGGCATGTGTGCGTGTGAGCGTGTGTGTGTGTGTGTGTGTGTGTGTGTGTGTTGATGGTGGCCGGGTGCGTGACGGCTGTAGTTGTTGTTGCTGTGGTAACCAGGAGACGGCGGTGGCTGCGCTGATTGAAGAGTGGCAGCCATGGTTGCCAGCGGTGACCTTGTGGAAAAAAAAGGATCTCCATTGTGTTTTGGTGTCTTTGAGGTTTTGCGCTCGGCCTCATTGAGCGTATTCTCGCCTCTGCTTCCACAAAGATGGCTCCATCTCACTCTGCATGACTGGCGTCGTGGATAAAGTCGGGGGCGGCGCGGGTTTGACCTTTAACCAAATGTTTGGTTTCCGAGCTGCCCTGCGAGTCATATGAAAATCCCTCATATGAAAAATGGAATAAATCTGTTGACTGTGTTTGCAGATAAGCAAAGATGCAGTTGCCCTTTCAGCTAAACATATTTATACCTCGGGGAGCGCTCTGACTCTGAATCTCTGCATTCAAATCATGAGCTGCGAGGCCCTGAATGCACAGAATGCAGATATATAGCATGTTAGACCAGCCGGTGCATGTTTGCAGCGGTCGGCTCGTGGCAGAAAAAAAGCAAAAACAACACAAAAAAACTACACAGGCAGACCCAGATGCAGACATCATCCCCCCTGTCACCTTCTCGCAGGGTATAGAAATGTCACAGGCTTTGTGTTTGCTAAATAATTCACAGGCGCAGGAGGATGGTGCCGCCAAGGCCCGCGGCTGCCCTTCACATGACAACATGACAAGCACGCACACGCCACCACCGCATTAAGTTCCTGGGGAAGCAAACCTCCACCTTCTCGCCATTGATTTCCAGATGGGCCCCGAGCGCGTGGAGACGCAGAGTTGCATCGATTCGTCGGCACCAAACGCGACTTGTTCCCAACACGTGATGTTGAGGTGCAGTCGCACACTTTCAACTTTGTCTGTCCCCTGGAAATCACAAAGCCATTCCTACTGCTGAAACAAGCAGAAGTTCTACACTGGCGGCGCGTCTGGCTTAATTAGGCTGCGTCTGACAGATAGATTGCTGCGCTGGATGAGTTGATGATTGTCCAGCAAGGCTGCAAATTAGAGCGTGTAGAGAGACGCTGTGCCATCACGATGACTGACAACAAGAGTTTGTGGACAAAGTCGCGATAGCTTAAGTATATAATAGCAACATCAGGAGGATTATTCCATGCCGACGCGAAAACACCATCTTAGATCAGACGTTTACTTCAGCGACTGCCTTTTAAACGCGCTTTTTTTGTATCCGAGATTTCCCTTGAACTCCTTTTCATGAGCGCCGCGATGAGACAAGAAGAGAAAAGCCGGCCGTCCACCATTAGCGTGCCAGCCTGCGTATGTTCTGAGGTACATTCCATCGCTGAAATCAATGACTGAGACCTTTGAGCGAGCAGATCTGATCTGAATGGAACACATCACTCACTCGCATGGGCGAGAGCAGAGCATTCTGGGAAGAGTCAGACTGATGTAGCCAATGGGAGCATTTGTAAAGTTGCGAGCGGGGGCCAAAGCACATGTGTGTGTGTGTGCAAAAAAAGGAAAAATCAATAAATCCTCCATACCTCTGTGCGTGGGCAGCGCTCTTCTCCTCCTCCTCTCCTCCACACGTCACCTCTCATGTGTGACTGTCGCTATTGGTCTGGCTCATGTTGACAAGTCGCCGCGGCCGGCGCCGGGCGTGGGATCATCGATTATCTATGCGCTAACACACATCCCCCAAAAGTCAGGCTGGGGGATTACTTTTATCTCCGAGAAGTGGCTGCCGCCGCTGCTTGGCCGCCCCTAAAAATGCTGCGCACAACAGGAACGGCTCGGCTGTTTGCGGGGGGAAATGTGTTTGCCTGTGATAACTTGTGGCTGCCGATTCATTTCATTAAAGCGTGTGAGGAGGAAGGAAGCCGGAGGCGGCCGGGCCTTGTTTCAGGGAAACTGTGAGATGGCACAAGAGATTGAAAGCCGTCAACACCGTTTCCCTCAAAATACTGAGGCAGCAAGCGCGGCCACAACAACAACAACAGCAACAACAACAAAAAGGGCCACTTGAGTGAAAACAAAGTGGGGTAATGAGGTGGGAGAGAGAGAGAGAGAGAGAGTGTGAGAGTGAGAGAAGCACTTTCTCACAGCTCATCCTGAGATGATGGAGTGCAATCAATGGTGCTGCAGTTCACCAAGGAGGCAGATGCTAACCGCTCTCCATCACAGGCCTGGAACATGCTGTAAAGCGTCGCTAAATGAATCAGAAGTCTTCATTACGGCAGGATTGGGCTCTTGAGAGGAGAGGATTGTACACACATCGATCCAGCTGTGATGGATGAGAGGAGAGGGACCCATCCAGGCCATATGGCCGCCGCAGAGGGGCCCAGCCAGGGCTGGAGTTTTCCAATCAGCCCAAATGGGATTAGTCAACTTGGGCCACTTTGCGAGGTGGTCTCCATCACGTCCTCACCCTCCGGAGCGAGGGAGGGAAGGGGAGGAGAGGAGGGAAGGTGAGACACACGTGGAGGATTGTGGCGCGAATGAAAGAGCAGGAGGATTGTGCACCACCAGCAACTTCACAAAGCCGTGCCAGCCTCTTTAACACGGACGAATACCAAATAAATTTCATTGTGCTCAGGGAAATTGCATTAAATATGCATAAGACGGGCGAGGTCTGTGCCCCGTGTAAATTTGTCTTTTTCAAAAAAATAAATAAATAAATAAACTCCGTAAAAATATATTTTTTTAATAATTACGGCGTAACGAGGCAACCATTTCGTTTTCTCTAAATGAAATACACTTTCTCTCTTTCTCTTTCTCTACACTTTCATTTAGCGCGGATTCAGACAGCAAATTAAATTTGGAATGTTGAGGACGACTACAGTAGCGCTTTACAAACGCGTGTTTCAGCGTCAAAGGGGGCAGGAGGAGGAGAGGGAGAGAGAAGCAGAGGAGGACAGAGAGAGAGAGAGAGAGAGAGAGAGCGGGAGAAAGCGAAAGGGACAGAGGGAGAGGGGGAGATACAGTCAGACCGCCGAGGCTTCTTCAGCACATTACAGGAGCAGGTGACGGTAATGCGCATTTCATACGGATGGGCGATTATCCGCGATAAAGGAAAACGAATGAGGTACTTCATCCCTGGAGTGAGCCACTAACATCTCCTAACATCTCCTAACACACGCCACCGGGCCACTAATTCCTCACACACACGAGTCAAACACGTCGCCATTTAGTGTTTGTGTGTGTGTTTGTGTGGATGTGTGTGTGTGAGAGAAACAGAGACGTGAACTTTGGAGCTGTCCACAGACTCACGGTGCTGAAATTGCGCGGCCCGCACTGCTCCCCCTGGTAGCGGCAGTACAGCAGCATCTCCTCCAGCTGGTGGCCGAGCCGGTCCAGCAGCTGCCTCATGGAGGGCTGCGACTCGCGGGGGGGCGGGAGAAAGTGGTTGAAGTCCAAAATCCTGGACAGAGGCGACCAAGGGGGCTCGCTCCTGGGATCCGGGCCGTCGCCCTCCCGCAGGGACGCCAGCGCCTCCCTGGCGGCGGGGGAGACCTGCCAGTTCCTCCCCAAAAGTCCCAGCCACCTCCCGGCGCTGAAGATGTCCGTCTTCTTCATGCGTCGCGGTAGCAGAATGTTCTGGTTGCAGATGGTGACGGCGGGGAACACCAGCCGCTTGGCGTAGATCATGTGCGCCTTGGAGTAGACCGGCGAGGAGAGCAGGTACCTCACCCGGTTGGAGGACCAGGTGAAGAGCAGAGCCACGGCCGCAAGGAAGGCGAGCAGCCACGCCACCCGGCGCGGGTACGAGCCGCTGAGGAAGATGTGCCTCACGCCGTGGAGGGTGGTGTGCTTCAGGAACAGCGTCCCGGCTTCGGCCAGGGAGCCGCGCTTCTCCTTGGACTCGGAGGAGCCGCTCTGGCACATGGTGGAGCAGCGCCGAGGCGCGCCGTCAACATCGGAGGAGGTCGCGTCTGCGCTGCTTGGACGGCAGCCGGGGAAGCGCGGGAGAGGAGGACGGAGAGAGGGAGGGAGGGAGGGAGAGAGAGAGAGAGCGAGGGCGGGAGGGAGAGAGAGATGGAGAGCGCTCTCCGCTGCTTCAGCCGCCGAGCAGCATCTGCCGCCGAGGAGGACAGAGACTCTGTCAGCTGCTCAGCTGCTCCTCCGGCGCCTCCGCGGGGAGAAGCCAAGTTGTTCAAACCGATTTAGTGAGCTGTGCTCCGCAGCAACAGGAGTCCGCTGGGCTCCGTCGTTAAGATTACGCGCCGCGCGCGCGCGTGTGTGTGAGTGTGTATGTGTGTGAGCGTGTGTGTGTGAGGAAGGAGCGCCCGGAGAGAAGGCGGACACCTCTCAAATCTCACGGCGATGCCATTCTAATCCATCTGTCCGCGTCTGTCTCTCTCCTCTTTCCTCATATCGTCAAACATCTTTGCCTCGTCATCTGAACAGCGCGCGTGCACGCACGCACGCACGCACACACACACCCACACACACCCACCCCAACACACGCACACACTCACACACACAGAGTTCCATCACTTAGAATATCCTGGCTGCTGTTTGCTGAATGAAATCCTTGCCCCCAAACGATTTGTCTTCCTGAGCCAATCGCACACGCACGC